>JAQQPU010014756.1:0-22262 GCA_029168905.1 Artemia sp. Kazakhstan ARC1039
GTAGGGATTTCAGTTCAAAGCCCCATGGTAAGTTTATTCATCTTATTTTCAAGTAGGTCAGATGAAGCTGATTTATACCATCTTCATAAGGAGTAAAACAAGAACAAAACATGATTTTAGAGCAATCTTTTGTATATACACTGCCTATTCTTTACCCTTTCTAGAAACTTAACCTCTCCTCCTGAAAGAATGTTTATCCTCCTTAATCCTCCTGGTTATCCTCCTTAAAAAATGTGTTGAGGCATAGAGTACATGCCAAAATTCATTTTAGTATTTATGAGAAAAAAAGCGTATCATTAGCAGTTCTAGCAGTTCTATGCTAATATAAAAGAGTATATTAGCAATTCTGAGTTCCATGGAAAATGTTAAAATTACACAAATAGTGCCCTTTGAATGAATGAACCAAGTCAAGAAATAGCCAATTTTGAGGTGTAGCGTGGTCCTAAATTACGTGTCCTAAATGACGGGGCTAACGTGGATCAGTTAAGTGAATTTTGAGGGCTAAAGTGGATCAGTTAAGTGAATTTTGAGGGCTAACGTGGATCAGTCATAATTTTGTAATAACTGTGAAAAATTGTAAGATCGATTTGCTCAAAGAAGTGATATCTTTTCGTGGTATAATAATAACTTTCTTTAAAGTCTTTGTAATTTGTAAATTTGTTGGCGTACTTTTTTGTAAAAGAAAGTTATACTGATAAATAATTTGGTTTATCTGTTTTATTATTATTAATTTAATTATTTTATTATGAATTTTTTTTATTATTATTATTTGTTTCTATAGGAGACACGTAGGGTGACCATCCAGAAGAGTTTAGAGGCACTGGTAAAAAATAGCCACCGTATGAAGCCACCGTATAAAAATAGCCACCGTATGAAGGGCTTCCTATTGGGGGAGGACGTCCTTTTCCAAGGGAATGGAAATTTTTTTTCTTTTATTGGAAAGTTTTTGGTGGTGTATGGTGACTTGAAGTGTGTCCAGTTTGGCTGCTATTTGATAAAAAAAAGAGTAGGTGACGTCTAAAGTTAAAATTAGATTTTGAATTTAAAATTTGTCGTTACTGAGAGGAGAGTAGGTGGATTTTATTTAAATTAAAAGAAAAATGAAAAATAAAAAAAACCATCGTCTTTCCTAAATGACGACTAAAAATCTTTTTTTCCTTTTTTATATTTAGGATTGGTATGGATCATTTTTTTTTTTAGTACCTTTGTTATAAATTTGTAACATCTCTTTCTTGACACAATTAAACTAACAAAAATAAAATAAAAGTGCAATTAATGATAATTTTCTGAGCCTATAACCTTTTAGGATATAGCGTATAATTTATTTTAGCATAATAAATTACGCTAAAATAATAATAGCATATAATAATAGCAAAATAATAGTATATTATTTATTTAGGAGGTGGGTTTAAACATAAGAAAGAAAAAAAGGGTGACATCTTTTGATTAAAGACGATAAAGATGAAGAAAAATATGTTAATAAAAACCCCGTGGGTTTGGCTGCATGTCGCTCTGAAACTACACCTGGGATTTTCATTGCATTACAGTAAATGTTGTACTGCAATATCTTATGAACTGCAATATAGCAATATAATACTGCCATATCTTATGCACTGCAATATAGCAATATAACACTGCAATATAGCACTGCAATATGTTGCACTGCATTACAAAATTTTGCACTGCAATATTACAGTAAATGTTTCACTGCAATAAAGATCAACATAAAATAGAGTCTAGTTCCTGAACGAATTCAAGAAAATTTTCAAGAAACTACGGGACGAGTGGCAAATGTCTCAAGATAGGAGGGGGGAGAGGTCACAGGCTTTAAACCAATGGTAGTACACGGTGGTTAGTCTAGGCAAAGCACGCTCAAGCTACACATTATCTATATTATCTAAGTTACAAAATTTTAATTGGGCGACAGATGAGCTAATAAATTCAAATTCATTTTAAGTTGCTTTTTAGTTTTTAAACTGCAGTAGGCCCCGAAATTACTGCTTAGGTATGAATAACCTAAGTTAATCTTAAACAGGCCTAAAAAATTGATACAATCAACATATACAAATAATGAAGTTACTTACTCGATTGAAAGTAGGCTGCAATTCAAAACAATTGGCGAACAAGTCAACCCTGGCAAATACGTACAAGCCTAGACGTCCACGAGACATTGCCACAACCAAACGTCGAACATCTCGTAGGTGGCCAATATTCCGCGTTTTCACCAAAGACAAAAGAATATAGTCATTTTGTTGCCCCTGATATTTGTCAACCGTTTCTATCTATAAAAAGACACAAAATTGTATTCATATTCATCAGAACACTTCAAAAAATGTACATTAAAAGAAGAAGAAGTAAGAAGACAGATCTAAGGTCCAAAACGGGTTGGCCCAAAACGGGTCTTATGCTGATTTATGTGTTTTAAACATAATAGATTTTTCTTACTCGTCATAATCTGCTAATTCGGTCTTAATATCTTTCATTCTTAATGAAGCTCCTGAATCAGCTGAAATAACATTTAAAAAGTTTTTATAACTTTAAAAAAGGACTACTTTTAAATCCAAAAGTACTAAATACTCTAAAATATGCTCGAAAATGACTGGCACAAAAACCGTACGTGATAGAATAAATACGAATGTACTTTTGGAACAAGCAAAAAAAAAAAGAAAAAAAAGAAAAAAAAAAAAGCTTCGATTTTGTAAAGTACAAAGGACAGTAAAATGAGATAAAACACAAATAAAAAAGAAACTGCAGAAATAAATTTTTCCTAGACCTTGATTTATATAAGAATCAAACTCCAAGACTTCAAACATCAAGAATCAAACTCCAGATTTCACTTCTTCTTGGTTCAATTGAAATATGGCCCTAGAACGGCCCTAGAACAAATTAAGAGCCTATTTTAAGTATACCGTTCAGAACATAAAAATTAAATTTTCCAGAGCAGTCAAAGGGTACCTGGCCCCAAGGCTTCCTCCAAGGTGCGTGGGTTTAATATGTTTATTTTAAAACACTTAATAGCGTTTTGAGAAAATAACTTTAGATCCGTCCTTCTTTACGTTCCGTCCAGATCCGACATTCTTTACGTTTACGTTTCACGCGACTACGTGAAGTACCTAGTTCCAAGTCTTGTGCCTTGGCGAAAATTCCTGGGTGAAAGTTCAATTTGAAAAAAAGATGGAAAAATTCATCTGTCCGGACAAAGATTATGCACAAAATAAGCAAAAGTTTTATTAGTTTTTATTGATAATTAAAAATATTCAGTTTAAATCAACAATTTAATTAACTTGATTTTAAAATTCTAATTATAATTTTGATTAAGTAAATAAATAATAAATAAAACGTTATTATTCAGGAAATAATATATCAGAATAGATTTTCCCTATTGTAAAAATGTACTATTGTTTTTTTTTGTGGATTCTTTTTCAGATTTTTTTCTCTTTTATTTTGATAAATTCATTATGAAGACAAGGTAAGTTTTCTGTCAACCAAATATACTTGCTGGAATCCCAATTGGAACGTCCCTTGGTCGAGGTTCTTCCACTGTCCCCAAATTTTTCCGAGTTTCAGTAGATTTCCACAAAAGAAAACTGGGTTACAGGGAAATTTGGAGAAACCCAAACTGTTTGGTCATTTTTTGCTTGAAAATATTTACCATCTCCCATTACAGCATAGCTTAAGTCAGTTTAAACAAGTTCCGAGATATCAAACTATTAAGCTAATAAGTATTAATATACAGATATTCCTTTTCTGGTAAAAATAGTTTCATATTTCTAGGCCATATTAGTTGGTAAATTTTGAATGTTTCTAATTTGGGAAGAGCTATTTTAGTCTGAAATAATTTAATCAAACATCAGACGAATTTTATTATATGTGCATGTAACAAAAATTAAAGTAAAATAATCTTTATTTAATAATAAAAAAAAATAAAATAATGAATGCATATTGGAGATCAGGAAAAAATTATTCACAGTAATTCTTTTTTTTTTGGCTGTAAATCGGTCGTATCAACCAATAATCATTATAATATACGTTTTTTTCGTTTATTTTTCCTTTCTCCACCATACAAGACCAAACAAATCTTATATGCTGGCAATTTTGGACATTTCTAACTTAGGTATAGCTAACTCTATTCCAAAATAGGATACACAAAAAAAATAGAAAAAAAAATCATAGTAACCAGTGTAATGTGAGCTTTACTTAATCCCAAAAAAGTCTAAAGTTAAGCAAAATAAAATATAAAACAATTGTTAAACAAATACTTACCTGATGGAACGAATATGATTTGAGATTAGAAATATACACAAATCTTAGTTCATTTCATAATCATCAAAATGTTTGGTTTTTGTAATTACTCTTAATAATATGACTCTTTTGTTAATTACTCTTTTGTAATATGAGCTTTGTTTAATCCCAACAAAGTCTAAAGTTAGGCAAAATAAAATGTTCCATAAGCACATTCGCATTTTTTCTATCAAGTATAGTTTTTGGGCCAGTCATTTTCGAGCATATTTTATTTAATCCTTTTTCTTTTATTGACAAAGAATTTTTTTGTTTAATGTCCTTGGTGCGCTAAGGTCAAATTTGATGAGTCCACGATGGGTCCACGCGGCAAAACATATTTTGTTTTATGTCCTTGGTACGTGAAGGTCAAATTTGATGGGTCCTCGATGGGTCCACAGGGTAAAAGATATTTCGTTTGATGCCCTTGGTACGTTAAGGTTAAATTTGATGGGTCCACGGCACCAAAAATATTTTTTTTGATATCCTTGGTACGTTAAGGTTAAATTTGATTTGTCCCGATGGGTCCAAGGGACCAAAAATATTTTGTTTGATATCCTTGGAATGTTAAGGTCAAATTTGGTGGGTCCATGATGGGTCCACAGGGTAAAAAATATTTCGTTTGATGCCCTTAGTAAGTTAATGTCAAATTTGGTTGGGTCCAAGATGGGTCCACGGTTCCAAAAATATGTTTTTGATGTCTTTGGTACGTTAAGTTCAGTTTTGATGTGTCCCGATGAGTCCACGGGACCAAAAATATTTTGTTTGATGTCCTTGGTACGTTAAAGTCAAATTTGGCACACGAGACCAAAAATATTTTGTTTAATGTCCGAGGTCAAATTTGATGTGTCCCGATGGGTCCACGGGATCAAAATTATTTTGTTTGATGTCCTTGGTACGTTAAGGTCAAATTTGGTGGGTCCATGATGGTTCCACGGGACCAAAAATATTTGTGTTTGATGTCCTTGATAAGTTAAGGTAAAATTTGTTGATACCTGGGATTATTTAAAGTTCTTCTTCTACTTCAGATTCATAAGAGGAATAAAACAAAAATAAATAAATAGAATACAGAAGATTGTTACCTTGTGAGGAGATCCAATGATTGGATTTTTAGCACATTTTGTTTCTACTATGTCCCTTATTAAATGCTTTTGTCCATTGTAGGTGGTCAGTATAGAGATTTTAGAGGAAGGGTACCCTAACAGTCTCATATAAGTAAATACTGCGACAATATATTCAGCTTCCGCCAAATTCTGAAATAAAAAATGAAAATAAATAGATATTTTAGAGGCAGTATAGATATTTTAGAGGCAGTATAGATTAGAGGCAGTATAGATTAGTATAGATTAGATAGGCAGTATAGATAGGCAGATTAGATAGGCAGTATAGATTAGAGGTAGTATAGATTAGAGGCATTAGAGGCAGTATAGATATTTTAGAGGCAAATAGATTTTTAGAGGCAGTATAGATATTTTAGAGGCAGGGTGCCCTAACAGTCTCATATAAGTAAATACTGCGACAATATATTCAGCTTCCGCCAAATTCTGAAATAAAAAATGAAAATAAATTCAGGATAACGAGAGATAGAATTTTCACTTATAGCATTTTGCCCAAATGCGGGCCAATATTACTGTTTCGGTAAATGGTCAATACACGTCCATGTCCGGCCTTCTATGGAAAAAGACAATTGCAACCCTGAATTTTCGATATCCGAGGGAAAATAAATTTCAGGGTTAGACAAACTCTTCAAAAGACTACACAGTACACTGCCCGTCTATCGTAAATAAATAAAACTAATTAAAGAAGAGATGACTTTCTTTCTGCTAAGACAGTTATTGACGATTTGACAGTTATGACAGTTTGACGGGTGACGATATGACAGTTATTGACGATTAATAAACACAAATATTCAGCCTGTTGTACCGATAGCTATTTTTGACAAAGAAGAAAAAAGCTAAATAAAAACCTTCTAAAAAACACATAGTAAAAAGTATGCCTACCCGATAAAAAATGCATTTACTTCAAGTGTTAGTGATTATTTCTATTATGCTCGAAGCGGAAGGGTAAAGGTCAAGGCGAGACTGAAATAACTAAACTGAATAGATAAGTCAAAGTGATATAAACTTTGGGAAAAGTCATTGCACTTTGGCTTGATTAGCAGACGAATCAATTTTCAAATATAAGAACATTAAAAGGCTTTTGACCTGTTTCTGATTTTAATTATTTTTTTAAATTAAATTTTTAATTAATTAAAATTTTTAATTAAACTTTAGATAATTTTTTTAATAAAAAAATTATTCTCTTAATTAATTAATTTCACCCAGCCTATACGTACGATTTCTCAAATAAGGGGAATGTAATATTTTGTCAGAATCTCACGCCAGAAAATAAGTCGTACTTACACAGTCACCAACACAGTCAACACGACGCGCAACACAACACACAACACAGTCACCATACTTTGCGTTTTGTTGCGTGAATTATAACATTGGATATGTTTAAAAAACCCAGCTGTATCTTTATCAGGTGTGAGTTTCTTTCGTTTTCCTTTTTCTGCAAAAGGTTTGTGTTTTTCCTCACCTTTTTACGTATGTGTTAATTTGTTTAAGATATTTTTTTTCTTATTTTTTCCCGTCGATAAGATTTCCGGATGTGAAGCCAAAACATTTTAAAGTTCTCTGTCTTATTAAAAGTTTTATCCGTTTGAATTATCTTCATTTCATCCTCCACTTTCTAATTTTTAATTTCATTTACTATATTTTTTTCTTTTTAATTTCAGCCACTTTCTTTAAATATCAATGTAGAGTTTGTCCGAATATAAATACAGATTGTCCGAAAGCAACTTCTTTAGCCTGGGAACCTATTAAGGGATTTACTTTAAATAGGTGACTTTTTTTATTCATTTTAACTTATAATATTTTTTTTTTATAAGACTTGACCGTCGATGTTTGTGACGGGGATTTAGATAGACCATCAACAGGCAAATCGGATGACACGTTTAATTTTGGACCTTTACCATCTCATACTACCCCCCAAGAGTTGCTTCACAAATAGGCTATTATGAAAAATCACAAAGATTGTCAGTTAATCTAAGTTCAATGACCTTTGGAGTGGGGAGGGATAGAGATAGATACTTGAAGCGCGGGTTGAGGAGTATTGCCTGAACCGGGGGTAGGAGAGATGATTATTTAAAAATTGCAAAGAAAAGCTGGATTTTTTTTTGTGGGAGGGAGAGGGATTGATTTCGTATACAGATATTAACTAATAGATTGGATATCACAGAATTCTCACTCGCTGAAATTCTGGCTCAATTCAGGCATTTTTTTTTTTTTTGGCGCGATGTAATCCTTGACTAAAAAAAACAGCACAAGAACTTTTAATTTGTGTTCAAATGATCCGCGTTATGAGTAACTGCGACCTCTAGTTCGGCAGAATTACCCCTGGGAAAGAATTTATAATTCAACAGCCCAATTATGAAAAAAGAAACACATATGTGGTAAAATAATTTAAGGTAATGTTAGTTTAAAGTCAATACAAGCACTCAACAAAGCACGCGTGTTTGAGTTTTGCACGCGTGTTGGCAACAAAGCACGCATGTTGGCATTAATTCCTGATGCTATGTTCCTTGATTTTAGTAAGGCATTGTTCTTTAAGTTTCTTAGTGTGCAACAATATTGATGTCAACTGTTCATATTCTTTCAAAACAACTTTGTAAGGATTGCAATGAAGTTAGAAGCCTCGTCACACTACTATGTTCACTATGCATCCTTTCGAGTAAGACAAAGAGAGAAAAATATCAAGAAAAAAAACGCAACAAAAAAACAACGGGTTTACGGTCAGTATAAGGAACAGAAAAAGACAGATATTCTATCATCCATGTATCCTAGGCCAGAACTAAGGTTGATATACATGAAGTAATGGTAACTCAAATAGTCAATCTGTTCTAAGAGCTATTTGAAGGCAATTATAGACCCCAAATAAAAAATTTTCTAAAATTTATGACTGACCATGTGCACAGGACTTGCAGGCAATTTGGCAACTGAGATTGTACATATTGTATGTAATATTGAATTAAAAGTTAAATCTTTTCACTTTAAAAAAAGAAATGGGGCGCTTAATGGAGGTGAAAAGGTGTCAAATTCTTTCGCCCGAATAACGAAGGACAGGTGGTGGGGGTAGCAGATTTCTATATATCCAGATTTTCAGACTTGAGATTTCAAAACTTTTAAATGACATCAGAACGTGGTCCTTTACCTAAAATATTAAACTAAAAGTCGGCTCCTTTAGATTTGGAACAAATGGGACACTTAAAGCATATAAAAAGTTGTTAAACTGGTCCGGAACAGAAGGATTTTTTTCTCCTAACTGGATGTCTTTGGGATTACCGGGGGTGTGGAGAGTGTGGGGCAGGGGACGTGGGAATTTTACCGGAGATAAAGTACACGGAACGCTGATTGGTGGCTTTCCAGTCACTTTTATTATTCAAAATACTACTAGAGTTCTCAATATTCAATCGAATGAGCCCTTTCAAAGTTCGTATGACCACCACCTCCATGTAGCCAGAGAAGAAAGATATTACATTGGAGACTGCAACAAGAAAGGAGGGGATGGGGAGGGGGAGAGTTCAACATGACTGGAATTTCGGACTTTTCACTTTCCAACTACTGAGTGAAAACCATTTTAAAGTAAGTGAGCAAAAACACCTTCATGCTGTAAAAAAGGTAGGAAGAAAAATAGATGAAAAGAAATTTAAATAAAAAAAAGAAGAGTTACTCACTATCCACTGACCTTCCAGTCACTTTCCAAAATCTATGAATACAAGTAGGTAAGAGCAAGCCTCTCAATTTAAGACACAATTTTCAGGTTGCAGCCTCTGCGGTTCAGGTCTCGCTTGCACCTGTGGAGAAATATTGATTAGCCCCCCCCCCCCACCGTCTCCCACAAAATTTTCAGGCAAAATTCAAATTTTAACAATTTAAAAAAATTAAAATTTAACAAAATTATTTGAATTTATTAATTAATTAATATTTTTAATTATTTTAAAAATTTATTATTATTATTATTATTATTATTAATTATTTTAATTGATTAACTGCGCCTACTACTTTATTCTAATAAAAAAATATCAAAAATTATGAAATGATTATAACCGGTGGATTATTCATTTGAAGTTTTGCGCCCTTAAAATTTCTGCGCCCGGGGCAGGCACCCCCTCCGTCCCTCCCCTAAAACCACCTCTGAGCCTGTGTTAGTGTACAACTAATCATGTAGTGAGCATACCTGATAAAAATAAGGACTTGGTTCAGATTCACCAACACCATTGAAGTCAGCGACATCTATGAGCTGGTAGTCAAACTGGAATCCGGCGTTAGCCATTTTGTATTCTGGAAGCCTCAAGACATGATCCAGGTTTCCAAGTTTCTTGTAGCGCCAATTGTACAACGTCGATATGCTAAACACGAAAAAAAAAAACAATTTATAATTAGGTCAAATATACCTACATTTGGCACCAGCTAGATTACTACCAAATTATTTGTTTTTTACAGTACATATATTTTGTTGAACTTACTGACTAGGGCACGTTCTGACAGATTGCCAGAGATGAGAGATTTCGGCAAACCGTCTAGAAAATGGAAAGCAGGTCGTCTGTGGTTGGTGTGGGAGCATGTCGTAAAGAGAGATTTAAAGGAAATGGAAATTTCCTGGGAGGGTGTAAAGAGGCTTTGAACATATTGAGATGGACGAGGAGCGTTTGTAGCAGTGTCGGTCTAATGCAGCTTGGTACCGCGGTGAGTTGTTAGTAGTAGTAGTAGTATTTCACTGGTACCGCTATGTTAAAATTCAATTTTCCATTTTTTTTTCTGTATACATAATTTTTTTTTTTATCCTTTTTGGTTAGGCATATTGAAGTGAATCAAATCTTTATTTATTATGCAAAAAGTGTAATCATCATGCCAGAGATCTCTAGTCCCTTTAGCGGAGTAAAAATTGAAAAAAAAATTTAAAATTGCAAAACAAATTGCAAATTGCAAGAAATCTTTTTCTACACCAAAATGTTCAAAAAAATCAGCTGAATTATATAAAAAAAATCCACCAAAATCCCTCTTGCACAAATCTCCCAAATTTGCCCTTGAAGAGGGAAATGAGGGGGGAGGGGACTCGATTTTTGTGTTTATAAATTTTTTGGAGTTTAAATAGTCGTTTCCTAGCAAATCAAGCGTGACGAATCCAAATACGACGTCAGAAATCTAGTTTTCCTTATCAGGGTATCAATTTTCACCTTCATGGAATGGGGGGAGGGGTAGGTAAAGTACGTAGATAATTATTTGATGGATTTCTGCGACCAAGGAATCATTTTAGATCAAATAAAGTAATGTATTGCCAAATATAAGGTTAAAAAGCAGTTTTTTTCACTATTTACCTGATTTCCACCTCTGAGGGCCCTGTAATACGAGGGGTTGACAAGTATAACTTCTAGAAAACCAATTCTTTAATCGAGGTCAAAACTTCAGATCAATCAGTTATAAAAAGGAACGTTTAGAAATCAGGTAAATTAATCACGAAAAAATTTTGATTTTAAAGCACAACCTAGAGCTCATTCTTCTTCCTGTTCGTCTTTGTTATCATCCTCATCCTGTCTTCCTGCAGCGTTAGCACATAATGCCCATTTACGCTCCCTAGATTAGTATAACTTCCAGGTAATCATAATTATAATCCATATAATCATAATTCTGATATTACTGATTTTCTTGAAGAAGGACCTAAATTTGCCTACAAAATAGCAAACATCCAATTTTTTAACGCTTTTCAAGTGACATTTTTTTTTTTTACGTCGATATGCTAAACACGAAAAAAAAAAATTTATAATTAGGTCAAATATACCTATATTTGGCAACAATTAGATTACTACCAAAATATTTGTTTTTTACATTTGTTTTCGACATATATTTTGCTGAACTTACTGACTAGGGCACGTTGTGCAGATGACAGATTGCCAAAGATAAAAGATTTCAGCAAACCGTCTAGAAAACGGAAAGCAGGTCGTCTGTGGTTGGTGTGGGAGCATGTCGTAAAGAGAGATTTAAAGGAAATGGGAATTTCCTGGGAGGGTGTAAAGAAGGAGGCTTTGAACATATTGACATGAAGGAGCAGCATGTGTAGCAGTGTCGGCCTCATGCAGCTTGGTACCACGGTGAGTTGTTAGTAGTAGTAGTAGTATTTCACTGGTACCGCTCTATTACAATTCAACTTTCCATTTTTTTTTTAATACATAATTTTTTTTATCTTTTTGGTTGGGCATATTGAAGTGAATCAAATCTTTATTTATTATGCAAAAAGTGCAATCATCATGCCAGAGATCTCTTGTCCCTTTAGTGGAATAAAAATACGGGTTGACCTCGGGGAAATTGCAACAAAATTTTTTTCTATACCAAAATGTTCAAAAAAACCAGCTGAATTACATAAAAAAAAAAAAAACCAACAAACCCCCCCCTCCACCCCCCCCCCCACTCTCCCGCTGGGCGCCGGGGGGGGGGGGGACTCGATTTTTGTGTTTATAAATGTTTTGGAGATTAAATAGTCGTTTCCTAGCAAATCAAGCATCACGAATCTAAATACGACGTCAGAAATCTAGTTTTCCTTATCCGGGTATCAATTTTCACCTTCATGGAATGGGGAGAGGGGTAGGTAAAGTACGTAGATAATTATTTGACGGATTCCTGCGACCAAGGAATCATTTTAGATCAAATAAAGAAGTGTATTGCCAAATATAAGGTTAAAAAGCAGCTTTTTTTTTACTATTTACCTGATTTTCACCTCTGAAGGCCCTGTAATATGAGGGGTTGACAAGTATAACTTCTAGAAAACCAATTCTTTAATCGAGGTCAAAATTTCAGATCCATCAGTTATAAAAAGGAACGTTTAGAAATCAGGTAAATTAATCACGAAAACATTTTGATTTTAAAGCACAACCTAGAGCTCATTCTTCTTCCTGTTCGTCTTTGTTATCATCCTCATCCTGTCTTCCTGCAGCGTTAGCACATAATGCCCATTTACGCTCCCCGCAGGCAAATCTGCAGGGTAAACCGTTCCGACGGCAGATGCATCCGAGAGACTCACACCTGCTGGTGCACTGACACAGCACCATCTTCAGCAGATTTTCTGGTATTGGTGAAGCATCTTTCATAAAGGGAAGATACATATTTTGCAACGAAGAGAGGCGCCAGCCCCACTCTTTAGGCTTTAGCGAATTGGACGGGTCTTGCCACTTCATTATTTGCAAATAGCACCTGTACAAGTGGTATTTTGCACCAAAATCAGTGGAATCCAGTCTTCCTGAACCAGAACATTTGAACTTGCAACCCGCATAGTAAATAACCGCACCTGGACATCCTTCAAGGTCTTCTCATTACTTTTTATGGCATAATTTTTAAAATTAATATAATCAAATCTTAATTAAAGAAAAGTGGAGAATGACCCAGTTACAAACAAGGATGTACCCTCTTCGCAGTGTTAACTTCTTAATAAGGGTAGCGCTTGGGCTTTCAAAAATAACGTCCTATGGTTTACTCGTAGCTCTATTCACGTTTAGAAAAAACCTTGATATGGTACGAAAAACAAACATGTATTAAGTAAAAAAGAAGTTTCTTCAAATGATAGTAAAGAGTGATATTAGAACCTAAAACAACCAAAAATTACTAGAAGTTAAAGGAAGAGAATCGTTTCCTTGCGATACGTGGGATTGAACCTGCCAACCTTCGGTCTTGGTACGCACGCTTATCCACTAATGAAAAACAAGAAAAAATTACAAAGATGAGAAGAGATCAATAATTTCCTTGCGATACGTGGGATTGAACCTGCCTACCTTCGGTCTTGGTACGCACGCTTATCCACTACGTCATCGCAAGGTATTATGGACAATAATTCTTGTACAACTTTATTAATCTACTTTAGTCAGTAAAATTTTAATGGCTAATGTACATAGTTTGACTAAGATGAACGTGAATATATAACATGAAGCCTTTCTTTTTTATCCTCTTTCGCAATTTAATAAATGCTTCTGAAGGTAACTATATTTTGAGCCCCTAATTGGGTCCCAACAAGTAAAACAGTTCATAGTAACCCAAAGTTTAAAAATATATTCCTAAAAAAAACTGTTTAGCGAGAAAAAAGTTTTCTCTCCAGCTTCGGGGATCCCCTGGTGTCATGAACATCTTACGAACTTTCTTAAAAATACCATCTTTAAATGACAAAGAAACCATTGCTGGTTACAATACGCCGTGAAGTCTAGATGTTGTATCGCAACATTGTTGTAGATGTTGATGTTGTATGTAGATGTTGTTGTATGTAGATGTTGATGTTGTAGATGTTATCAACGAGAAGATTTTCGAGTAGATTGTCTGCTTCTTCGGTTCCTAGTTTGCTCTTGATCCTATTTAATTAAAAAAAGCTTTTTCCACAAAATAAGTTTTTTAAAGAAAAGTAAAGAACTCAATTAAACCAAAAATGAGCAAAAATGAAATCAAATAATCTACCAAGCGTGGAACTACCATAAGTCAGCATCGATAAATAAATGAAACCCAAAACGATTAGAAGCTCAAAACTCCTATGCCTTCCCAAGGCCAGAATTCTATTTCAGGCCAACTAGAGGAGGGATGAAACTAAATTAAACACTGCTATTTGTGTCCATATTTTTAAAAGGGTGTATGTTGTTAAAAATTACTGAAAATTTTCCTCCAGAAAAAAATAGCAGGCCAAACTATAAAGTCTTAAAAAACGAAGAGATTTAAAGAATTATTTTCTTTTCCCCAGAAAAGACTATGTCAATAGTCTAGAAAAGACTATGACAGAAAAGACTAAGACAGAAAAGACTATGGAAATGGCATATGGGTACGGAAAAATGGAAACCTGAGTTCAGATTTGGAGTCAGCATACTTGATTTGATACGAAACGACTATTTAAACTCCAAAATATTTATAAACACAAAAATAAATTTCCCCCCTCATTTCCCCTTCAAGGGCAAATCAGGGACACTTGTGAAAGGGGAATTTTGGTGTTTTTTTTTGCGTTTCAGCTGATTTTTCTAAACATTTTGGTGTAAAAAAAAAAATTATGTTGCAATATCCCCGAGGTTTGACCATTTTTTCCCGTATCTTTCTTCCACTACTTTGCATTTCTAAAGACATCAAGTAGTCCCTGTTTAAACCATTTTTAATTTTTACAAAAGATAGATCTAAAGTCTAAAAAAAGAAATAGATGTCTGTATAAAATATAAGAGATATAGCTATTTCGGTGCATTTATTTTCTACAGTTTAGGCTTATTTGCTCAACAGCAAATAGACGCCAATTAGAGGGTGGGAAAATTGCCCCCCTACCCTAGAATTTTTCCAAAAATACTTTTTTGAACTTTCACTGAAAAAAGCCCCACCCCCCAACAAGATTTTGAAAAGTACCTTTTTTTGGTACCTTCATTAAATAAAACTGAAGTCCTTGCGACCTTGCGCCACCCCGTCCTCCGACATCTTTGTAAATTGGTAACCCTGTTTAATAAATAGCAAATGGGTTTTGATCTACCAAAAGTTAAAATGGAATCCAAGACACTTCACATAGACATAAATAAAAGAGAAATAAACGTTTAGTATTGTAGAAATAAACCAAAAATAGAAATTTTTGATTTACAACAAAAAGAGCGACCACGAAGATATTAGTGTCCCTTGTATTAAGAGACCTAAAACAAGCGTACAAATAGCGTACGATAGCGTAAAAAACAAAAGGCGTACGCACTAGCGTCCAAAACAAAAGGTTTTCACTTTTTCTAAACTTACAACCTATTTTGGTTTCCATTGTGCTCTTGTCAAAGAAATGTTGGGAAAAAAAGCACCAATTACTAGAAAACCTGAATATTTGAACCTGAAAGCATCATTTTTTCTCCAAAACGCAAATAAAATACTGATACGCTTTATTTTTTCTTAGGTCCAGCTTGAATTCAAATGTAAGACGATCTTTGTAAGAAAAATAATTATCTTTTAAAATCATATGATTTATGTTTTTTTTTTAAATTGGCGAAACAGCCTACTCGGTCAAAAGGCTCCCAAAAAGCTTTTTCCAAAAAAAATTGATTTTAAACAATGTTTCTACGCAAGTAATAGAGCCTTGCATTAGTTTTCGAACATAATACGATATGCTCATTTTCAAATATAATTAAGTAAAACCATAATAAAATAAAATATATTAATCAAATATGTTAAAAATAATTAAATATAGCCAAATACAGTATGCTACTTCAATTGCCTCAATAAAAATTTTCTATGCCAACAATACTGAATATTTGATATTACTAATAATACTGTTAATATAATTATAAATAACAGGGCCGTATCCAGGATTTTTGTTCAAGGGGGGTTTACTAATTTTTGACTCAGTTTTCGACTAATTTTACTGATTTTTACCAAGGTTTTACTAATTTTCGACTTATTTTCGAGTCAGTCAAAAATTTCGGGGGGGGGGGATTCAAACCGGGTAACCCCCCCCCCCCTCCCTGGATACGGCCTCGATAAATAATAACATAAAAATGCAATATAAATAATATCATAATACAAGTCGGTAATATACGTAAATAATAAATATAACAACAATATTATTAAACTAAAAAGGTCAGAATTAATTTCGTATAAAAATTTTTATGAATCTGAAAAATTCATCAAATGGGACTAACATAGGGACAGACACGTATGCAGGATTTTTTTTTTTTTGGGGGGGGGGGCAACTCCCTCCAACTCCCCCTTCCGCCCCCCGAACATAAACTTGTGCACAAAATCCTCCGCTTTCGGGGGGGGGGGGGAGGGAGAGCCCCTCCCCCCTGCGTACGGGCCAGCTTAGTGCTAAGGCTATGAAACTGATTTTGTTAAATGTCTCAATAAATTTAAATTATCGTTTCTTAATGCCAAGTAATGCCTTTTGAATTGCAACAGTCGTATCATCCTTCATCGAGGCTATATCCCGGGGGTAGGTTAACGAGGTTGACCCCCTCCCCCTAAAAATTTTAGTCAGACTCGTAAAACCGTTACAAAATACATATAAACAAACCCTCAATGCGTTTAAAAAAAACTTGAGCCCCCCCCCCGGCAAAAATACCTCCTTTCCCAAAACAAATCCTGGATAATACCCTTCTGGATACGGTCTTGGTCAACACTGCCACGCAGACTATTGAAAATTTTGTCTCGTCAGGTCAAATCCCCCCGCTCTCAATGAGCCTTTTGCCCCATCTCAAATTATCTTAACCAAAGACAAGGTTTTTATGAATCCATGGAAAATTCTTCCAGGTAAATTTCCCTCGGAAAATTGTATACATGAAAAATTGTCAACATGAAAGAGTGTTCTTAGAAATGACTAATTTAAAAATAAACAGTTTTTCTTATGGAGAGTATGGTATGAATCTAAGGGTATGGTATGAGACCAAGGGTATGAATCTGCTTTTTTTTCAAATTTTAGTTTTTGTTTCTTAATGTCACGTAACGCCTTTTGAATTACAACTGTCGCATCCTGATTCATACATACCTTGACCTTGCTCTTCCTTGAGCATCTAAGTCAACAGTTGGGACACCCAGTTTCACAAAACGGGTAAACAGTGATTGTTCCATATTAGAAAATTTCTGGAATGCCATATTTTTGATAACAGGTGGTAGCTGATGATGATCACCAATCATTATCCATCGTTTTAAACGGTTGAAACCATCTTCTGGATTTTGGAGAAGAAGAGGAATAAATGTTTCAATTTCCAAAATTTGTGCTGCTTCTTCCATCAAAATATTGTCATATTTGAAACCTAAGAAGATGGGGAAAAGTTTAATTAAAAAAGGGGTAAGCGAACCCGGCTATAGATTATAGAAATCAGCAGTCCTTTTCTTGATTATAATACTTCTAGTTTTCCACCGTCCTTTCGTTTCCTAATTCCTAGGCTTAAGTCAGAGCCTTTCAATAGCTCGGATTTCGACTTAATAGTTTTTTTTTCTTTTACAACATTTAGGTGTTTTGGAATTAACATAAAATATAAAGAAGAAACATAAAAAAAAGAAAAAAGAATGTTAAATTATTTGATAGAGCTTGCTTACAATACTTATTTAAGACGAAAAAATGTAATCAGGCTTACACAAAATCTGATTTTTTTTTAATTTCATTTAAACAAACCTGGCAATTACTGCACAGAAACTGCAGGTTTTACAATTTTTTACAGGAAGGGAAGGACAGACTTGTTAAGTAGCTGATAGTCTTTAGCAAATATTTTAAAAGACTTCACCGGGAGATCTACGCTTCGAGCCATATTTTTAGAGGTAAAGTATTGCTTTAATATCTTAAAAATTCAATATTCAATATATTTGAAATTGAGTATCTTTTCCATATTGAAAAATTCAATATTCATGCAAATTTATAATAACATTAAAATCCAATTTCTAGATAATTTCACCAAGAGATTCATAATCTATAGCCACGTTTTAGTTCATTAAATATTGCGACAAGTTCTTAAAAAAAAATAGGTCATTACAGGTCATATGCAACTTCTAGCCACTTAAGGACCCAACTGAAATGCTGTATTCAGCCATGAGATATTTATGATAGAACATGTACGTTCATTCACAAGAATTTAACAGTTGTCTTCCACCCCTGTACTCTTACTGTTCATTCTGATGCGTCGGTTAATATCACACGTGCCCGGGTAGGGACCTATAAACCAGAAAATTAGAGATGAAAGTTAAAACTCTGTTAGACAAACTCAAAGAAATTTTTCGTGAAGAAAGTTTGGGAAAGTTTTCTCTTTCTCAAATTCATTATATTGTAAAATCCATATTTTCATTACGATTCTCAATTATTTATTTACGTATTTCTTTCTCTGTGGTCAGTGTACAATATCCTGATTCCATTTCTCACTCAACAGATTAATGTTTTGTTAAAATAAATTTGCTTAAGGATATTTATTTAATTAGGGAGGATGAGTCCCTTCTGCAAGAAGTAGGGCCTTAAGTGTCTTATTTTCTTTTGTTTCTTCTCAAAATGATTAAAAGAATACAGGATGTAGGCTAAAATAAATTAAACGCTATATCCTAAAAGGTTACAGGCTCAGAAAATGATCATTAATTGCACTTTTATTTTATTTTTGTTAGTTTAATTGTGTCAAGAAAGAGATGTTACAAATTTACAACAAAGGTACTAACAAAAATGATCCATACCAATCCTGAATAAAAAAAAGAAAAACAGATTTTTAGTCGTCATCTTAGAAAGACGATGGTTTTTTTTTTTATTATTATTTTTTTTAATTTAAATAAAACCCACCTACTCTCCTCTCAGTGACAACAAATTTTAAATTCAAAATACACTCAATTTTAACTTTAGACGTCACCTACTCTTTTTTTTTTATTAAATAGCAGCCGAACTGGACACAATTCAAGTCACCATATACTACCAAAAACTTTCCAAGAAAAGAAAAAATTGCCATTCCCATGGAAAAGGGCGTCCTCCCCCAAAAGGAAGCTCTTCATACGGTGGCTATTTCTTACCATACCTCTACATTCTTCCGGATGGTGACCCTACGTGTCTCCTATAAAAACAAATAATAATAATAAAAAAAATTCAAAATGAAGGGAAAACGATGGGTTGAAGAACCTGGACAAAACCTGAGAAGCATATACTTTTGGTGATTTTCAAAATTTTTTAAATTAAATGCTCAAAAACTGAGCCCATTGAACTGAATGAACCGACTGAATCCACTTACTGATCGAAAAATTTTCGGTTAAACAAACTCCTTATCAAGAAATTGGGAAGACTGGAAAAGCAGAAATTTTTGGGTCATACTTTTTTTTCGGAGGGACTAACATTGGACCCAACTTGGGGGATATCCCCCCTGTCTTCAGTGTGCAATTATGTATATTGACGTGTATTCTTACTGATAATCGTGACTGATGATTACGGCAAAAGCTTGATGGTTCAGTCACATGACAAAGGTCATGGTATTACAATACCGCGAAGCTTTTGTAACTTACTCTATAATAATTACAAATCCGACCCTAAGACATTTTGGAAGATACTCAATCAAAATATTACATTCATCCCAATTCATCATTCATCATTTTTTTTTTTTCATTATTGATATGCTTTATTTGTTATTTCAGCATTTTTATTTTATGTTTTTTGGCCGACACATCGAGCCCTGCTCCCCGTCGGCCAGTTTAGAAAATTATCTATTCATGTAATTTGTTTGTTAAATAAACTTATTCTTATAAATAAAAAAAATCCCTGACATTTTTCAAGAAAATATGAAAAACAGAAAAAGCTAGACTAAAGACTAAAGAATCTTGGAGGGATGTCTCCTCCCCTTCTGTGTGCCTCTCCTTCTGTATTATATATATTTATACCTATTATTATATTATCTACCATCCATTATATTACATATACTATATTTATATATTACACTATTATATTATGTTATTGATTTATTATATCTTTTACAGAACATGGATATCATTATGACTTCCTATAAAAATAACATTAACAACGTTTTGCAAAACATCCTATCAAAGTCAAATTCATTATAAAATTTTTTAACTTTATCTCTGGGAAATAATATTAACTGTAATACTTGAATTGTTTTTAGATTTGACTGATAGATTTACAACTTACAGCCACTTTTACTAGATAAAAGTATTGCAAAAGATTTTGTTAAAAACAAAAGCTTTGTAACTTATATTGTTATAGGTACAGGCTACCGGGACCGTGATCTCCTAGCCCGAACACCTCGAGATATTTAAATTATTATTAATTAGGACATTTAATATAACTTAATATAACTTAATATAACTTAAAACCCTTGCCCTGAGGGTTGTGTGGGAGTTGTCATCCTCAAAGACCTAATTTCCAGAACTTAAAACTACGTTTAATAAAATGGCTGTCTTAAAATATTGATTGGATGTGTTTGGGACATTTAAGTTATAAATAATTAAATTAGGACACTTTCAATTATCCAGTATAATTGAAACTAAAAGATTGAAATCGGTATAAATGAAATCGGGGTTTCAATTATTCTTGGAAAATCTCCCGTCCCAACATAAAAAATGGTCCGAAGGAAGCCCCGGAAATCCGAATGGAATGCAGAGGCACCAATTAACGAAGGTATAGGGGATTTCCAGAGGGGGCATTGTCAGGTTGATTTGTAAAACATGACTTTAGAAAAATAAAATAAGGAATCCCCTTCTAATTTCACGACATTTTTTAGTTTGGTGAGAAATAATTTTACTATTCTTGTATGCATTAATCAAAGCACAATTGAAACTTACCAAGTTCAACAAGTTCTTTCCTTTTCAATGCAGCGTGAGTGCAAGTCATGGCAATGATCTTTGCTTCTTTCACTAAAAGATAGCGCGTTCGATCCAAGCCACTTCTAAGCATTTCAAAGGCTCTGAATTCTTCAAGTTGGGTGAATATTTTCTGAATGTGCCTGTAAGACGCCAAAATAAGAAGCTGCACTTTTATTTTCAAATTTATGGTCTTATGTTTTCCGTGATTTTCCCGAGTGCTGGGAGTAGAGAGGTATGTAGGAAGAGAGTTTTTCTGGAGGTTACCTTTTCTCCTAATTGGCTTCATAGTTACTTGTTTCCAAGCCACCTTTGAAATATCGATTGTTTCTATCACATTTCGTCCTAGCCGAGTGGTTAGCGCTCCAGACTTGAAATCCTGAGGTCAGGGGTTCGAGTCGTGAAGTCGCTGGTTATTTGGACCGGGGGTCAATGGTGTGACCCTGTAACCTCAGCCAGAGTCAACCCAGCTCTAAATGGGTACCTGGAGATATATAAGGGAAAAACAAGGGAAGCGTCAGATGATTTGCCCCCAACCACGCATTGCACTCCCGGCCGAAGGCATTGAATCAGGAGGTCCGTACGCCTGCGCAACGCAGACCTTTGGTCAGCAGGCGAAAAAGTTTTTTTTTCTATCACATTGAAACACCGATGTTTTGATCCTCAGTTCATGCTTAACTCCTCAGTAGATCAAAGGTAGATTTATAAGATAGGCTTAATCAGATCGAGCGTTTTTTTTTATCTATTGAAAAATCTGTTAAAATTGACAAGTGTGAATTTTAAACCTTTGCTAAGAGATTCTGTCACCCCCGGAAATTATGCAATCAAAGAAGTATCTGAGCTAAAATGTCTTGGCATAATGTTTGTAGAAAAGATCAGTGAAACCAAGCAAGCTATCGTTGGGAAGAAGAGAAAGAAATAATTTATTAGGGAAAAAAGCCAAGGAACAAAATATATGGAAACGGATAGCCATTAAGCTCTAGGGAGCCTATGTGGCAAAAATACGATACAATTTCCTTCATAAAACACTACTACTACTAACAACTCACTGCAGCACCAAGCCACCTGAGGCCAACACAGCTACGCAAGCTCCTCCTCCAACCCAATCTATTCAAAGCCTCCCTTTTTACACCCGCCCACGAAGTTCCCATTTCCTTTAAAGCTTTCTTTATGACGTCCTCCCACCCCAGACGGGGACGACCTGCTTTCCGTTTAGCCCTAGATGGTTGGCCGAAAAGAACAATCTTCGGCCATCTGTCATCCTTCATCCGCACAACGTGCCCTAGCAACCTCAACCTTTCTTTCATATATAGCCCTAGAGAGCGGTATTGAACCACATTTTTCGTATAGCCTATTTTTTGAAATACGGTCAGTCAGCCGGGTACCCAGAACAATCCTTAAGCAATTTCTCTGGAAAACATCTAGGAAATCTTCATCCGCTTTTCGGAGCGTCCATGCTTCAGAGCCATCTTTGACCACTGTCATCACTGTAGCTTCTAATATTCTAATCTTGGTTTGCAGACTTATCTTCCTATTCTTCCAGACTTTTTTTTAACTGTGAAAAAACACCATGAGCCTTGGCTATTCTATTTTTAACATCTTCACTGCTCCTGTACCGTGAGTAATATGTGATATATTTAAAAT
>JAQQPU010014757.1:3496-22260 GCA_029168905.1 Artemia sp. Kazakhstan ARC1039
GATTATAAAACCGGTATTTTTGTACCTCGGTGTTTGAATAAGCTAGCACCTAATAATTTTTGTGACGTTTACATGGATTGTCATCGACATTTTAAATATTCAAATGTTGGACAGTTGAGAGATTATAAAACCGGTATTTTCATGCCCCTGCGTTTGAATAAGATAGTACCTAATTATTTTGATGACGTTTACATGGACTGTTAGCGACATTTTAATAATTTAAATGTTGGGCGGTTGAGTGATTATAAAACCGGTATTTTCATGCCTCGGAGTTTGAATAAGCTAGCACCTAAATAGTTTTATGACGTTTACATGGATTGTATTTGACATTTTAGTAATTTAAATGTTTGGCAGTCGAGAGATTAAAAAAACCTGCATTTTTATGCCTCTGTGTTTGAACAAGCAAGCACCTAATAATTCTTATGACGTTTACATGGATTGTTATTGATATTTTAATAATTTAAATGTTGGGCAGTTGAGAGATTATAAAACCGGTATTTTCATACCTCGGTGTTTGAATAAGCTAGCATCTAATTATTTTAGTGACGTTTACATGGATTGTTATCGACATTTTAATAATTTAAATGTTGGGCAGTTGAGACATTATAAAACCGGTATTTTCAAGTCTCGGTGTTTGAATAAGCTAACATCTAATCATTTTTGTGACGATCAACGAATTCTACGTACCATTCTTACAGAACAAGAATTCTGCTGACCTAGTACACGAGAGACAGGTCTAGTTTTGCACTTAGATATGTGGGTTTTTCGGTTAGAATAGAAAGTCCTGAAAGCACTAGGATGATCGAGGTTCCGATGAGGTTTGTTTTTTATTCTTCTATAAAAAACAAATATCATTATATTTTATATATTGTGCTATGTTTTTTATTAAGAATTGCATTTGTTCTTCTTTTTTGTTCTTTTTTTTTAATATAAACAAATTTGTATTGATTTTGACGTGGCACGTCGTTCGTTTTTTTTGTGAATATTGGTATTTAATAATAAATAAATTTCTCTCTCTCTCTTCTCTATCAGGAACCTTTTCTCTACTTTTTCCTACAATTTCCTTTTCCCTATTTTTTTTTTCTCTCTTTAAATTTTGTTCTAACCTTCATGCTGCTTATAAAAATAGGACATTGGAAAAAAGGACAACTTAGTGCAAACCAACGGTAATAACCTTTTTATCTCCACTCCCAGTTATAACTATGCCCACGGGTATAGCAAATGAGTCTTTCTAGCCTGTTTTACTATGGCAATCATTTGCTTCATATCAAAATCACGCTAATAGTTCTATAATTACCTTTACCACATTTCTTATAAAAAGGTTAATAAAACATTTTTTGTTAATTAAGGTTTCTGTAACTCCAAAAAGTGGAAACTTCTGGAAAGATTCTTTCAAAAGACTCCATTTTGTAATTTACCAAAACAAAAGTGAATACCCATAGACTACGTTAAATAACTATATACATAAACACATGAAAAATATCGTAAATACGAAATTACTGTTCAACAAAAATTAAGAAAAGGAAGCTGAGAAAGGGAGAGATAAAAAAGTAGTTGCTCTTTAACCTGGATCTTTCTTTTAGTAAGAGCATAGAGATGAAGACAGAACAGCAAATAAAATAGAAGTGATGCTTACAATGGGGATAATTCACATCGAAAAGGAATATAAAGGCACATAAAGAGTTGATTGTTATTCCAATTCTGGGTGTAGATAAATTCGAGAAAATGGCTTCCATTGCTCCATTTTCTAAGAAGAACGTCTTGAAGGGTGGATCTAAAATCAAATAATCATTATCTTTGCAAAACTACCTCTTAATAGAGATAAAAATCTCTCAGGGATGTAAGAACTATCACATAATAAAAAACAGCACTAGAACTGCTGCTGGCGGGTTACAGTAACCCTGGGACAAAGGAGCCAATTGGGAGAAGGAATTGGTCCCCCTCAGATATTGACAAATACCTTTTACAGTTTGTTTCTTGAAAAAAATCGAAAAAATCCAAAGTGAACCTCCCTTATATTTTGGAAAATCCCTTATTTTTGTTCCTTCATTTGAAGAACTGCAAAAAATACTCCACCCCCACTAGATATTTGAGTCTTGGCGCCCCTGCGAGGGGGGGGGGAAGGGTACGAATAGAATGATCTAAAGAAAAGACGTTCTACCTTTAGAAAAACAAAGCTTACACATTTCAAAGCTTACACTTACTACTTCTTTTTAAATATCATTGTAATTTTTCTTAGTTTCAAGAGGGTTCTATTATTTTCAATGACAATCTTTCTGCGCTATGGGCAAGACAGTTCATATAAAAATGAAACACATCTTCGAAAATATGACAAATAACAGAGATCCAACAATTTTATCAGTCGACCCAGACTATAAAAAACTATTTTAAAAACAAGATAAAACCCTATTCTATGGGTTGTTCTAAATGAAACACTGTAATAACAAAAGAGCAGTACCTGGATTTCTAGGAAGTTTTTGGGACTAGTTGACCCAATGCTAAAAAAAAGATTTCATTGAAAACAGGCAAGAAAACCTTTCTTTTTTTTAACAGCGTAAAAATTATACTCGTATGTACCAGGGTCAAAGCTCCAATTTAGAAATACTGTTGTTTGCTGATCGGCTTGAAAGAATCAGTAGAATCCTACTTTCCATCCGCCCCAAATTATAAAGTAAAATTATTACTAAAAAGCTGCAGCACAAAGGTACGGTTCATCGAGTGTTTCGACTTAATATTCAAATTTTACCTAAAATTTAAACTGTAATGCCATATTTTATCTCTCGAGCAGAAAGCCAGAAAAAAACTGAAAAATATTTCTGCAATTAACACGTCTTGAAACTATATCAATTAAAAACCAACTGTAGTAAGCTGACAAATTGAGTGAGAAATTGATTTTAGTAAAAATAAAATATTAAGACGCAAAATACAAAATGCAAAGTTTTTAATTGCCACTTTTTACTAAGATAAAAGTTTGGAAATAAACCGTAAAAGAACCAAATATCCTGGGTTCCAGGATATGTGTAGGCTATCAAAGAAAATTGTGAAATAACCACTTCCTTGTTTATGTACGTTTGTGGCCCGGAAAGACGTGGTTGAAATAAGGTATAAAAGACACATTTTATGGTATCTAGTAGCTTTTTATCTTATATTGCTTGGATGACCTCTAGTCCTTTTTACTTAGGAGTACTTAGGAATATCAGAAGTGTCTTAATGTCTTATAGTTTACAATAATATTATTGCATTTGTTTTATGCTGTGGGACGAATAGTCCCAGTTGCTTATATATAGCCAGACCCTTATATCGTTGTTGTGAGTCAAATAAAAATAACCTTATTTACATTCAGCCTCTCTTTAACGGTATTTTAGCTTCTCATCCATACCCAGTAGGTACGTCTTGTGTAATTAGTCAGGCCAACACTAAGGAAAGGCTACCCCAGTTTTAATCACGTTAGGACCTTACTCCATACTCCATCCAAGGACGAGATTAACACCCACTTTACTAAAACCAAAATGAATTTACTACATCTGGTGGCTACCACTAAAACTGGGTTGAAAAGACTAAATACGGTTGTAAATTAAAAACAAAATGACCTTGCCAGAAACCAAAATGCCTACCCTAACAACAGCACTAGAAATTGCAAAAATTAACCAGAAAACGTGGGAGTTCCTAATGTCAATGAATTCATCAAAAATTGAGAATTTTCGATGAGCAGACCAATATGGAAAACCTTAATTTTTTCTATTTTTTCAATTTTATTTACAATTTCCTTTTTGACGATATTCAAGATAAAATTAATCCAAATCAGTTTGGCTTGATGCCGAATCACAGCACCACGCATTGCTTAAATTATATACTTGACACTGGTTTCAAACATCTTGACTTAAGTAGTTCCTACGTTGAGGCTGTTTTGCTGATATTAGCAAAGCCTTCAGCAACTTGGATCATCAGACAGTTACTGATAATTCAAGGACTTTAGTTGCCAGAGATTTTGTTTTAGGTATGGCAGCCAAATTAATTTGCTACATCTGGTGGCAGCCGGTAAAACTGGGTTGAAAATGCAAATCAACATTAATTCAAAGGGGAGAGTATTTGCATGCATCTTTTACTCCTTAAAATTCTAACTCAGAGTTGACGATCAAAAGTGATTACAAGGCCAATTTATACGTCGAAGGGGTATTTTCAGTAGGGAGGAGGGGGGACGGTTTACCAGTATTGATATGACTACTAAAATGTGTATCCTTGTTATAGGAGGGTGAAAAACACACCGGCTAATGTTCGCAAAGACCCTTTTAGCTTTCCTACAAGAGAAGCTTACATCGGCATAAGAATATCCTGACTTTAGGCCTACCCTAACAACATCACTAAAAATTGCAAAAATTAACCAGAAAACGCGTGAGTTTCCAATGTCAATGAATTGATCAAAAATTGAGAATTCTCGATTGACGGGAATGTTAAATGACCTAAAAGCTGAATTAGGAAAGGTAGAACTGACGGTCAGCGAAACTAAGAGCTCTTATACGACTTTTTCCTTCCTAAAGATCGACAACCACTCTTATCTTATTTCAATACTGCCGACAAAGAATATTTAAATGATTGTGACAGGATGTTTGATTGTGAAAATAATGCCGAATGAATCTACCTGCTTTGGGCATGACAATGGTGGCAAAGGACGACTCGGCAACAGTTATAAGAGCACAATGACCTTGAAATCGAAACACTTTGTAAGAATGAAGTTGCACTTGCAGGCTCACGAGGATTTACATAAATACAAATAGGATATGAACTACAACAAAAATACCCCCCGAAAAAAATCCTTTTGTAACCCCGCTTCCCCACATTGTATCGAACCAATAGTCCTAGAACATCGGGAAAGGGCTATTAATGGCGAACATCACCTTTTCCCCCTTTCCTAGGCTAGTCCAAAACGCTAAAATTATAAAAAAAAAATTTCAGTTGCTATGTGAGAAAAATTGCTTATAGCCTTAACTGTTCAACCGTTAGCTGAATTTATAATTAGGCCAAGCGTAAGTTTTGTCAATCGGAAATTGGTCCCCCTCAGATATTGACAAATACCTTTCAGAGTATGTTTCTTGGAAAAATCGAAAAAATCCAAAGTGAACCTCCCTTATATTTTGGAAAATCCCTTATTTTTGTTCCTTCATTTGAAGAACGGCAAAAAATACTCCCTCCACTAAATATTTAAGCCTTGGCGCCCCTGCGAGGGGAAGAGGGGTACGAATAGAATGATCTAAAGAAAAACCGTTCAACCTCTTAGCAAAACAAAGCTTACACTTTTCGAAGCTTACACTTACTACTTCTTTCTAAACGTCTTCATAATTTTTCTTAGTTTCAAAAGGATTCTATTATTTCCAATGACAATCTTTCTGCACTATGGGCAACAGGAGCGTCGTTTGGGAGGGGCAAGGGGGGGAGCAGTTGCCCCTCTAATAATGTGGAGAAAAAATTATTATATAGCCCATGCTCCTTGAATATTAGTATATGAACCCCTCTTGCCCCCCCTCCCCCAATGAAAATACTGTAGATTCGCCCCTGATGGGCAACAGTTCATATAAAAAATGAAACACATTTTCTAAATATATCAAATAACAGAGATCCAACAATTTTATCAGTCGACCCAGACTATAAAAAACTATTTTAAAAACAAGATAACACCCTATTCTATGGGTTGTTCTGAAGGAAACACTGTAATAACAAAAGAGCAGTACCTAGATTTCTAGGAAGCTTTTGGGACTAGTTGACCCAATGCTAAAAAAAAAGATTTCACTGAAAACAGGCAAGAAAACCCTTATTTTTTTAACAGCGTAAAATTCATACTCGTATGTACCTGGGTCAAAGCTCCAATTTAGAAATACTTTTGTCTGCTGATCGGCTTGAAAGAATCGGTAGAATCCTACTCTCCATCTGCCCCAAATTCGAAAGTAAAAATATTACTAAAAACTGTAGCACAAAGGTACGGTTCATCGAGTGTTTCGACTTAATATTCAAATTTTACCTCAAATTTAAACTGCAATGCCATATTTTAGCTCTCGAGCAGAAAGCCAGAAAAAAAAATATTCCTGCAATTAACACGTCTTGAGACTATATCAATTAAAAACGAACTGTAGTAAGCTGACAAATTGAGTGAGAAATTGATTTTAGTAAAAATAAAAAATATTAAGACGCAAAATACAAAACGCGAAGTTTTTAATTGCCACTTTTTACTAAGATAAAAGTTTGGAAATAAACCGTAAAAGAACCACACATCCTGGGTTCCAGGATATGTGTTCCTTGTTTATGTACGTTTGTGGCCCGGAAAGACGTGGTTGACATAATGTATAAAAGACATATTTTATGCTATCTAGTAGCTTTTAATCTTAAATTTCTTGGGTGACCTCTAGTCCTTTTTACTTAGGAGTACTTTGGAATATCGGAAGCGTCTTAATGTCTTATAGTTTACAATAATATTATTGCATTTGTTTTATGCTGTGGGACGAATATTCCCAGTGGCTTATATATAGCCGGATCCTTATATCGTTGTTGTGAGTCAAATAGAAATAACCTTATTTATATTTAGCCTCTCTTTAACGTTATTTTAGCTTCTCATCCATACCCAGTAGGTACGCCTTGTGTAATTAGTCAGGCCAACACTAAGGAGAGGCTATCCTAGCTTTAATCACGTTAGGACCGTACCCCATACTCCATCCAAGGACCAGATTAACACCCACTTTACTAAAACCAAAATTAATTTACTCCATCTGGTGGCAGCCAGTAAAACTGGGTCGAAAAGACTAAATAAGGTTGTAGATTAAAAATAAAATGACCTTGCCAGAAAGCAAAATGCCTACCCTAACAACAGCACTAGAAATTGCAAAAATTAACCAGAATACGCGGGAGTTTCCAATGTCAATGAATTCATCAAAAATTGAGAATTTTCGATGAGCAGACCAATATGGAAAACCTCCATTTTTCCTATTTTTTCCAATTTTATTTACAATTTCCTTTTTGACGATATTCAAGATAAAATTAACCCAAATCAGTTTGGCTTTAGGCCGAATCACAGCACCGTGCATTGCTTAAATTATATACTTGACACTGGTTTAAAACATCTTGAGTTAAATAGTTCCTACGTTGAGGCTGTTTTGCTGATATTAGCAAAGCCTTCAGCAACTTGGATCATCAGACAGTTATTGATAATTCAAGGACTTTAGTTGCCAGAGATTTTGTTTTAGGTATGGTAGCTAGTTTTTTGTCTGACCATGAACAATGTGTAGTCCTTCCTAACGGGGATCCATCAGGTTTTTCCTCGATTTCCTTTGGAGCACCTCAAGGGACTAAATTACGTCTTTTAGCATTTTTAAGTGTTTTTAATAATTTTTACCAAGTTTTTGACAACTCTTTTAAATTTGCTGAATATTTGGCATTAATTAACCTTTGTCAAACCACTACTGCTTTGGAAGTTACATTTGACTCACTCATTAATAATTTAAGGATTGATATTGACAGTGTTAAACTCAATTTAAGCATGCTCAAAATTGAAAGTATTCAAAAAAGCAATAAAAATTATACTTAGGACGTCCTATACTACACACGATGAAGGTTTAGCTAGACTGGAACTTATTACATTGGAATCACGAAGTCACATCCTTACCATGAATTTTGGTCACAAGTGCCTTAGTTCTAACTATCATCGACGTATTCTCCCCCGTCTTTAAAGAAAATCCCCCAATCCTTTCAAAATCAAGACTCAATGCTCGTAGAGCTCCAAATACCCAACTTGACTTGTGTCCCCAAATTTTGACCATGAGGTACAAAAACTCTTTTGTCCCGTATTTTGTTTCCCATTTTTATAAATGATTTAACTTTTTGTTTTATGTTTATCACCTAAAATCTGTTTTATCATTGTAATTGCGGTGACGTGCTTTTGTGCTGTTTTAGCCAATTAATCGTATTCTATTCTATTAATAAAAAAAAAACTTTGGAAGGGAATTAAAAATTATAATAGCGAAAAATTCGGCGAGGGTTTACATTACTCGCAATATGTGACAAACTGGATGACATTAACTTATAATTAGTTATAATGTGACACATTATTTATTAATTATAAGAAGTAAAATAAATGGAACTTAATAAAAAAAGAGAAATAGATAAATCCCTTAAGTACCTATAGGAACAAGTTCACGATAATCATTTTAACTCTAGGAGACTTTGAATCTCAGTAAACAATAGCCCAAAATTCAACCCCTCCACAGAAAAAAATTCCCAGCACATCCACGGAAACATCCACCATATTCGAGGAATTAGAGGCGAAAGAGCCCAATGGTAATCGTAACAGGTAGGATATATATAACTGCTCTCTGCTGTTAGCATTGGAGAAATTCACCACTTTAACCACGGAACAGTAACCTTTTTTCTTCTATGCACAAATCGGGAGTTGTTTAACAAATCAAGGCAGAAATTAAACTGGCATTTTTGAGACGGTGCGAAATCACATAAGTTTATAGGAAAAACTACTCCCCACAGAAATAATAAAACAAAGTTAGACGCTGACTATTGCCATTTATGTTATCAGACTGTTTTTTGGCAGTAAATTGAAATCCTAGGTGTCAACGATAAGAATAAAAGGATATCTTAGGAAATATATTTATTAGAGGCGCTTGGAAATATATAACTATTAATAACGGTATATTACGCTAAAGATGAGCCTTAGTACCCACAAGTGTACACCAGACCATGATAATTATTGTCTTATAAAATATGTTGAAATTACACTTCGGGGGGCATAGGAAATTATGCTCTTCATTAAGGAGTCGTTTTGGAGAAAATTTTATGGCGTGGCAGAAACAATTTTAAAAGGCGCCTGAAAAGTCCAAATGGCATGGATTAATGTTGAAATTTGAAGGCCCGACTGCTAGTTGGTTATGCGAAGTTAAAGCGAAAACAGTTAGTTATGAGAAAACAGTCATGTTCGCTTATATGTCTTAAAAATAACTACAGTACGTAAGAAAGCTAAGAAAACGCTGTTGGAGCGCCAAATTTGGAACTTTGAGGCGTAAAAATCTAACGGTGGTGACAATTGGCACCCGTAAAGATTCGCCGACTTTCCTTCAAATTGATACACAAATATGCATACAAAGGTAAGCGAATTCCGTTGCAGATAAAGCAGGGTATAAAATATAATAAAAATATGGAGACAAGAAAATATTCCTTGGTAAAACGACCACCTTTCGATACAGGGAAGAGCCTACGAAAAGACTGTTGTCACGAATAAAGAGTGTGGCTGAAAAAAAAATAACTGTTGTGTGTATGTTCATAATAAACCTTTCAGCTGTAGCAGTGTGGATAAAGAACCTGGGAACGTTTGATTGAGATACCGAAAGCACTCTGTGGTAAGAAAATATCCAAGCACAAGCATAACAGGTAAAAAGTCGAACAGTTACACTTTGAGCCTTGTCAAATCTCAGTCGTGAGCTACAAGACTGTTGTCGTGAAATTTTGTTTAATATTTTTCCCCCTACGGTTATTAAAAAAAAAGAAAAAAGATGTCACCCAAATAATTTATCAAACTCAATTACCAAGAATTCGAAGACAATTAAAAAAGGTCAAAGGTTGACATAAACAAATTCTCAGACTGAGCTGAAAGCAGTTACTGAGAAAAGTTTATCTAATACGGAACAAAAGAAAAAGTTAGAAAACAAAGATTAAAAAAACAAAAAAAACAATTTAGTAATTAATGTATATAATCGTATAATCAGTGTTATATAGACAATATATAGTCATAAAATGTTTTTACAACTCTTTAAAAACTGTGTCATTTATCAACGTTCTGAATTGCGTACGCATTAATTTTTAATCCGAAATCCTTTTTTAATTGCCTAACGTTTTAAGTAAGGCTTTTATTAATCTTACGTTATAAATAAATCAATGTTTTCTTCATAAACAGCGCATAAACTAAGCGCATAAACATAAATTTCCCAAGCAAAATCATGTTACTTAGAAGTGAATAGCCCCAGATAGCTGTAATCAACCGCTCTCTAGAAAATACTTTTTTCTATCTATACAAGAGCGGAAGAAAACAGTGGATTTCTATGCAGTTGTTTACGCCTAATGACTAATCCGACTAAAAGTCTAACTGGGCCTATTTAAAATTTGCACCAAGAATAAACACTGCAGTGATTAAATAAATTCAAAGGGTACGTCATTATTGTGTTTTGTTTTTTTTTTTTGTAGAAAAAAAAACTGATGGCTAAAAAGGGATAACCCTAAAGACCTATATGGGAAAAAACTGCTTCGTTCTTGTGTTTGTTCAAGATACAATCTTTATTAGTACTTTATTTATCATTATGTGTAACAATTTGAGCTTTATTCTTGTGTCTAATATTTGAAATTTTTCTTCACAGGCATAGTTTTTATGATACAATTAATACCCAATTTTTTACGCCCCATTTGATTTGAAAGATTACATACAGTCAAAAACTTCAAACTTCAAAGCCAGTTCAATAGTACCATGGGACAAAAGATTCACACCATTTGATACGGACCATACTATCAACTGATATCTAGGAAGTATATCGCATTTGGGAGAATTTTGTTACAAATTCAGAGGCTATGAAGTGATATAAACTCAGAACTTACATTAGGCCTAGGATATGTCAAAGCAAGTGCTACTTATAGCATAAATAGCTTTAATATATTGAAAGAAATATTTTGTGTTAAAGTAAAACTTTGTGGAATTTAAAGTTAAAATCAAAAATATTATGTTTAATTTATCCGAGGAACTCCTAAGACCGGAAAATAAATATTAGATAAACCACGCTATCAAATAAATTAATTATTAATGAGAATTAAATTTAAACTCAAATTAATCCAACAGTTTCTAAAATACGCTAGCCTAAAACATAGTAACTTCACGAAATTCTAACCTATGTTTTTTTTTATTACTTACAGCCACAACAATTGGCGATCCCTCCAATGGCAAATTCACGTCTGATGGGTGGACCGTCGTAACAAGAACCAATGAAGAGTCTGGGAATCTCAAGTAGTTCAATGTAACCATAGTTCTGGGGATCGTAAGCAAAATTGGCAAGGTTTCCAAGTACTTGAAGCTTATTTCCTTCAAAAGTTTTTCTTCAGGATTACAGATACAGATAACCTCACTTTTTTTCCAAAAATGTGACTATTTTATGTTCTCTTACGGATGAACACTGAGATGATCTCATAAAAATCGTTCGAGACATTATGATAATCTAAATACACTTACAGTACAACGGATATAAGGATTCCAGACGAATATGTATAGCGAAAAAAAAATACACAAGTTGCTTCACTTCAGTTTTTCAGTTGGGGCCTATATCTTTTTTGGGGTGAGGAATTAACTTTTGATCAAGGAAATATAGTTTTGTTTTAGCAGCAGAAAACTTAGTTTCTAACTGCCAGCACCTTAGCTTTTGCAGTATTTCGAGACCTTTTGTTTACTGTATTAACATAATATTTTTGTAATTAATTGCATCAACTACAAATGGCAATCTGCAGTAATGTTATCGTATTTAATTTTTGTTATGCTTTAGAATGTTCAAAGCTCTAGACACTGTCTAAAGAATCCCCAACTTTGCTGATATTTTAATTGAATTTTGAGGAACTCATAAACGGTCAGAAAAAAAGAATTACCAATTCACACAGACAACCAAGCCAGGATTCGCTTTGGAGGAGGGGGAGAGAAAATAAACACAAAAATGTGCACATTACGCAGAAAATATTAAAATTATAGTACAAATTGCAACAGTATCAAAACTGAGAGGGGAAGGTACAGACCCAAAGAAAAAAGGTACTAAAAAGAACATTAATAGCTGAAAAAAAAACTTCTACAAAGGAAAACAAGTTTGCAAAAAAGATATAATTCATTTAGCTATTGCTCAGTTTCACCAGAATAGGCTGACGACGTGATATTTTGTTACGAAATGTATAACATTATTCTCAAAATATTCACTTCAATTATGAAAACAGGCATATTGCTGTCATATTTAGCACCAACAGATTTACCCCAAAACGCTTACAGAGAATCGAATGGGAGCTCGAAACTTCAAAATGATTATACCAATCACCAAAATTTGAAATAAATACGCAGTCGAAAATTAATCCCAATATGAAGTAACAAATTGGCTTCATTTTAGACTTTCAACTCTTTTAATCTCACAATAAAATTCCTCAGCAACATCCCTCATTTTGTTGCAGGAATATCACCAATTATTATAGGTAACATCTTTCTGAAAGCCGGTTAAAAATGTTGGTGACAATTTTTTTTCAGACGTCAAAAACATGCCTTTTACAACACAAAAAACGATTCTAATTTGTTTTAAGTACCTCAGGGACTTGTATAGGTGCTGCTAGCTGTTTTGACAGTTAACAATTGATGGTTACACTGGGGATATCATTCTGAAGTTAATAAGTAACGTCTACAGAGCCATAATTACAAGTTGCAATTGTATGACATAATTAACCTAAAATTTAAAAGGAAGAAGATGAAATCTCAATATGTGTCCTTTGAGGGGATTCCATAGGAGATTCAAAAATAGTTTTTTTTTCAAAACTAAACGTGGTGGTCTTTATAATTCATAATTTGCTCGTACAGATGTTTTGATTTCATAAGTAGAAAAACCAAAGAACACCACACTCAAGTACCAAGATTTTCAAATATAGCACCATTTTTGTCCATTGTGCCTAAGCACATTTAGATTTGATGTAGCCTTTGATATATAGCTGATTTATACTGCTGCTAAATGCGTTCTGAAATGCGATAAATAATGAAAAAAAAGACAATCATAGGCAGCGCAATCGCGCTGCCTAAGTAAAGAACGATGTTGAAAAGAAAATGTATTATTTTTATTTTCTTTTTTTCCTTTAGACCAGGGCACTTCGTATTGAAGGAGTTGTCGTAGGAACTTCGAAAAGGGCTCATTCGATTGGAAATTGGAACGGCTAGTGCCCTTTTTAATAGTCGAAAGTGATTGGAGGGCAATTAGCCCCCCCCCCCACGGCCATCCTTCCCCCAAACACATCCAATCAAAATTTTCAGATAGCCATTTTATTCAGCGTAGTTGATTTTGAGATAGAAATTATGTTTTTGAAGAAGACACTCCCCCACAGCCCTCAGGACAATGGTTGTAAGTTATGCCCTGGGGGCATATAAGGTTTTTATAGAAAGCGTTGTCGCAGAAACTTCATAAAAGGATCATTCGATTGGAAATTCAAAGGGCTAGTGCCCTTTTTAATAGTTGAAAGTAATTGGAGGGCAACTAACCCCCCTCTCACGCCCACCTTTTCTCCAAACACATCCAATCAAAATTTTGAGATTTTGTCAACGTATTGTTCAAAGCCATTTTGTTCAACGTAATAAAAAGTTCTGGAAATTGGGTCTTTGAGGATAACAACCCGCCCCCCCCCACAACCCTCAGGGCAAGGGTTGTAAGTTATGCCGTGGGGGCATATAAGGTTTTTATAGAAAGCGTTGTCGTAGAAACTTCAAAAAGGGTTCATTTGATTGGAAATTGAAAGGGCTAGTGCCCTTTTTAGTTGTCGAAAGTGATGGAAAGGCAAGTTACACCCCTTCCACGCCCACCATTTATCCAAACACATCCAACCAACATTTTGAGATATACATTTTGTTCAAAGTAGTTGAAAGGTCTGGAAATTAGGTCTTTGAGGCTGACAACCCCCTCCCCCAATCCTCAGGGCAAGGGTTGTAAGTTATGCCCTGGGGGCATATAAGGTTTTCATTGAGAGCGTTGTCGTAGAAACTTCAAAAGGGCTCATTCGATTGGAAATTGAAAGGGCTAGTGCCTTTTTTAGTAACTGAAAGTGATTGGAGAGCAACTAACGCCCCTCTTATGTTTACCATTTCCCCAAACACATCCAATCAAAATTTGGAGATAGCCGTTTTGTTTAACGTAGTTGAAAGTTCTGGAAATAAGGTCTTAGAGGACGACAACCCCCTCACAGCCCTCAGGGCAAGGGTTGTAATTTATGCCCTGGGGGAATATAAGGTGTTTATAGAAAGCGTTGTCGTAGAAACTCAAAAAGGGCTCATTTGATTGGAAATTGAAAGGGCTAGTGCTCTTTTTAATAGTCAAAAGTGATTGGAAGGCTCGACATTTTTATAGAAGAGATCGATGTGGGTACAATGTATTATTATTATTATTATTATTATTATTATTTTTTGTTTAGACCAGGGCACTTGGTATCGAAGGACTTGTCGTAGGAACTTCGAAAAGGGCTCATTCGATTGAAAATAGAAAGGGCTAATGCCCTTTTTAATAGTCGAAAGTGGTTGGAGGGCAACTAGTCCCCCTCCCATACCTACCCTCCCATTTGACAATGATGTTTAAAAACTAAATGTTGCCTTAAGATTAAATCAAAATGCACTGTGTTAATGCTAATTTCCAATAAGGCATCTCAGCAGTATCCCAAGAACGACTGAGGGTATTATGTTCAAACTTTCGGGGCTACTTCTGCTCTTAAAATTTAACCAAATCAAAATAGCGTAAGTGTATCCAAGCTATCAAAGAAAGTAAACAGATTTTTTTTTGCGAATGGTATCGAGTTTTCTATTTCAGGTCAACTAGAGGAGGTATGAAACTAAATTAAACACTACTATTTGCGTCCAGATTTTTAAAAGGGTGTATGTTGTTAAAAATTTTTGAAAATTTTTCTCCAGCATACAAATAGCACGCCAAACTATAAAGTCTTAAAAAAACGAAAATATTTAGAGTATTATTTTCTATTTCCATGAAAAGACTATGTCAATATAAAACGAACAGAAATTAATTAAAAAAACTTTTCCCACAAAATAAGTTTTTCAAAGAAAAGTAAAGAACTCCATTAAACCAAAAATGAGCAAAAATAAAATCAAATAATCTACCAAGCTTGAAACTACCACAAATCAGCATCGATAAATAAATAAAACCCAAAACGAACAGATTTTACAGTAAATAACCGAGTCAAACTCAAAACTACATGATCAGCATTAACATGAAATTAACATGAGTAGGGCTAAAAAACCCCTATGCCTTCCCAAGGTCATAACATAATTTGCACTTTACTGAAAAAAAATACAAACGAATATGCATTGTCAGTTTAATATACAAATACTGATATTTAATAATCAAAATGTTAATATTATTTGATTTCTTAAAGTTATAGAAGTAAAAACATTTATATTTTTTGCTGACCGATTTGCTGAATTGATTTGAATTAAGAGTGCTAACTGATTTTTTTTTTTTTTTTTTTGCGAGAAGGAATGTGATTTGAATATCTTTTTTTTAATTAGTATAAATAGCTTTGTAAAAATATTCTCGTCCTTTTTTAAAGTGAGGCCTTTTCTTCTATTTCAATTACTTCCCTAAAGGGTTACAGTAAACCATTTTTTTTTTTTTTGCAGAAACTAAGGCTACAAATTGCAACAAAAATGAGTTTTCTACCACTTGATAGAGAAAAACGCGCTTATTAACATAGCTGAAATCGGCAACGCTACTTCTAAGCGAAACGGGTCAAATTCACCCTTAAAATGCAAAGGAGGGGGCAAAAGGCTAAAAGTTCATTACTCAATAACACACGGTAAAAGATGTCTTCTAAGAGGTTATTGGAGTCGAAGAATAAGGAAATAAATGTAAAAATGGTCTATCACCAGTATGAAAGCGATATTTTTGGAAATTCCTCTTTAGCGTTTGAAGTGGGAAGGGTTATCACCAAAAAACAGTGATCTTTCCTATTAGTAGTTATCTAAGTACCATTTTGCTTGGCTTATGTTCCCTGGCACCTTTCTATGGCATATTACCAGACTGATTATTGCTATTGTTGTCAATTGAATATGGAATTATACAAAACCTACCAGACAACTTTTCGGGCCAACCAGACATGTTTCTGGGCCAAGCAGACAAGTTTCTGGGTCAACTATAAGTTTCTGGTCCTTTACGTTCCCTCCTATGCTATTCTGGTCCTTTACGTTCCTTCCTATGTCATTTGGGGCCTTCCTATGCTATTTTCAAAGAGAGTGACTATCCCCATACATATAGGTAATACTTCTACAAGACATTACACCTTTTCAAAGAGAGTGAGTATAACTTGATTGGTGATTGGGATTTGAATAAAAGGAATAGTTTTCTTTACAATTCATCAGGTTGCTGGGCCAACCAGACAAGTTTTTGGGCCAACCAGACAGGTTTCCGGGCTAATAGGTGTATGTAAATACTATGGGTACATATGGAATCCAGTTAATAGCCTGTAGCTTAAAGGTATCTGAGATCTCGCCCCAGTATCACATACACTATTAGAGATATCAAAATGATATCTCATTTGCATTAAGCTAACTCAATTTGAGAAAAGAAAATTCCATTTACACAACTCTGCTCTGATTGAATTGTCGCCAGCAATGGATCGAAAATGACACGTAATCACTGCTAAGCCTTTTGTTATTGCCAGAGGATTACCCAATTCGCTTCTTAGTGTTAACTGACAGAGTTCCAAATACGAACATTTTGAAAAGCAGACAGGTTTTTTTTTGTTATTAAAAAATTGAACACTATAATTAGAATTATTTGATTGACATTTAAAAAGGGGTAATGAGATTTGCAAATTGGAGTGTAGGATTTGTCAATTTTGGAGGGAAAACCAAAAATGCTCAGAATCGAAAATAAATGGGATCTGTCTCAAGGGGAAGGCTCAGAGCCCCTTCGTTCCCCCATTTCTGAGGGCAGGGGAGGGGGGAGGTCAATTTTGGGGGGAAAACCAAAAATACTCAGAATCGAAAATAAACGAGATCTGCATCAAGGGGAAGGCTCAGAGGCCCTTCGTACCCACATTTCTGAGGGCAGAGGAGGGGGAGGGGGAGTCAATTTCAGAGGGAAAACCAAAAATACTCAGAATCGAAAATAAACGGGATCTGTCTCATGGGCAAGGCTCAGAGGTCCTTCGTTCCTCCATTTCTGAGGGGCAGGAGAGGGGGTCAATTTTGGAGAAAAAACCAAAAATACTCAGAATCGAAAATAAACGGGAATCTGCCTCAAGGCGAAGGCTCAGAGGCCCTTCGTTCCCCCATTTCTGAGGTCAGGAATTAGAATAGTTAATTAGCTGTTTGGGTTTTCAGACATAGTTTTTTAGATTTTCGTGACTGTTAGGTTCCTGGGATTTATTATTTGAGAAGTTAACTTTAGTATTTCATAGTTTGACTTGCCTGAAATCATGAATTAGAATATTTAATTGGCTGTTTGGGGATTTTCAGACCTAGGTTTTTTAGATTTTCGTGTGTGTTTGACTCCTGGGGTTTATTATTTGAGAAGTTAACTTTAGTATTTTGAGGTTTTACATGCCTGAAATCATGAATTAGAATAGTTAATTAGCTGTTTGGGTTTTCAGACCTAGTTTTTTTTTAGATTTTCATGGGCGTTAGGTTCCTGGGATTTATTATTTGAGCAGTTAACTTTAGTATTTCGTATTTGACGTGCCTGAAATCATGAATTAGAATATTTAATTGGCTGTTTGGGGATTTTGAGACCTAGATTTTTTAGATTTTCGCGTGTTTGAATCCTGGGGTTTATTATTTGAGAAGTTAACTTTAGTATTTTGTGGTTTTACGTGCCTGAAATCATGAATTAGAATAGTTAATTAGCTGTTTGGGTTTTCAGACCCAGTTTTTTTTTAGATTTTCGTGAGCGTTAGGTTCCTGGGATTTATTATTTGAGAAGTTAACTTTAGTATTTAGTATTTGACGAGCCTGAAATCATGAATTAGAATATTTAATTGACTGTTTGGGGATTTTCTGACCTAGGTTTTTTAAGTTTTCGTGTGTTTGACTCCTGGGGTTTATTATTTCAGAAGTTAACTTTAGTATTTTGTGGTTTACGCGCCTGAAATCATGAATTAGAATATTTAATTAGCTGTTTAGGGGTTTTCAGACCTAGGTTTTTTAGATTTTCGTGGATGTTTGACTCCTGGGGTTTATTATTTGAGAAGTTAACTTTAGTATTTTGTGGTTTTACGTGCCTAAAATCATGAATTAGAATAGTTAATTACCTGTTTAGGGTTTTCAGACCTAGGTTTTTTAGATTTCGTGATTTGACGTGCCTGAAATCATGAATTAGAATAGTTAATTAGCTGTTTGTGTTTTCAGACCTAGTTTTTTAGATTTTCGTGGGTGTTAGGTTCCTGGGATTTATTATTTGAGAAGTTAACTTTAGTATTTCATAGTTTGACTTGCCTGAAATCATGAATTAGAATATTTAATTGGCTGTTTGGGGATTTTCAGACCTAGGTTTTTTAGATTTTCGTGTGTGTTTGACTCCTGGGGTTTATTATTTGAGAAGTTAACTTTAGTATTTTGTGGTTTTACATGCCTGAAATCATGAATTAGAATAGTTAATTAGCTGTTTGGGTTTTCAGACCTAGTTTTTATTAGATTTTCGTGGGCGTTAGGTTCCTGGGATTTATTATTTGAGAAGTTAACTTTAGTATTTCGTATTTGACGTGCCTGAAATCATGAATTAGAATATTTAATTGGCTGTTTGGGGATTTTCAGACCTAGATTTTTTAGATTTTCGCGTGTGTTTGAATCCTGGGGTTTATTATTTGAGAAATTAACTTTAGTATTTTGTGGTTTTACGTGCCTGAAATCATGAATTAGAATAGTTAATTAGCTGTTTGGGTTTTCAGACCTAGTTTTTTTTAGATTTCCGTGAGCGTTAGGTTCCTGGGATTTATTATTTGAGAAGTTAACTTTA
>JAQQPU010014758.1:525-22260 GCA_029168905.1 Artemia sp. Kazakhstan ARC1039
TCGTGGGGGGGGGGGGGCTAGTTGCCCTCCAATCACTTTTGACTATTAAAAAGGACACTAGCCTTTCGAGTTTCCAATCTAATGAGCCTTTTTTGAAGATTCTACGACAACGCCTTCTACAAAAACCTTATATGCCCCTAGGGCATAACTTAAAATCCTTGCCCCGAGGGTTGTGCGGGAGTGTCCTCCTCAAAAACATATTTTCTATCTGGAAATCAGCTATGCTGAACAAAATGGCTATCTCAAAATTTTGATTGGACGTGTTTGGGGGAATAATGACCGTTGGAGGGGGCTAGTTGCCCTCCAATCACTTTTGACTATTAAAAAAGGCACTAGCCACTCCAATTTCCAATCGAATGAGCTGTTTTCGAACTTTCTATGACAACTCCTTCGATACAAAGTGCCCGGGTATGGAGAAAAAAAACACATTGTGCCCACATCGTTCTTTACTTAGGCAGCGCTAGCGCGCTGCCTATGATTAGTTAATGGTGTGCGTCAGCGAAAAATGTTCACGGTAATGTCTAACCCAAATAACTGACGGGTGTTAATTAACTCGTGTTTACCCATCCATCAGAATAAGCTTCGATTACCAAAGGGCTTTTGAAATAGAGAACACATATTTTGACGGTAAAGTCATTTTTGGCGCGAGAAAATAAGATTATTATACCTCTGATAAAACTCTTTTATAGGGAAGGTGCTAAGTTTTTACTTATTACTTTTAAACGGAGAATTATATCAGCTCAAATTTAAGCATGAACCTGTTATTTTTGGCGGGGAGGAGATTAACCCCATACTTAATGTACTTAGAACTTACCTGTAGGTAGGCTCGAATCATATCCTTTTTAAAATTCTTCTTTCACAACTCATTTAGATTGTTAGACTGATGAATTTCAACGTTTATGCACAGATTTTATACTCTGAGGGAAGAATGGAATTTTCCGGTCCATTACCCGGTAAGAGAAAAAACAAAGCCATGTAGCGGGAAAATATCTGCTGTTTCTATTTGTTACAAATTTGAGGATCAATACCTAACTAGGTCGCATAGGGACACCTTTGTTGGAAACACTGAAAATAAATATTTGTTATAAATGTGAGAATCAATACAAGTCTAGATCACATAACAATAAAAGCCTTTGTGTGTTAGTAGCAGTGAAAACAAACATCCATTATAAATTTAAGAATCCAAACAAAGCCCTGTTTAGGCCACACCAAAAAACCTATGTCATCATCATGCGTAAACAATGAAGTAAGGGGTACTATTGCCATTTTTTACATCCTGGAGCTCCCCACTTGACTAGCGTCTTAAATGAGGCCCTGAGGGAAAAATATCTTGAAGTAAAATGTTTTAAAGAAAAAATTTTTTTAAGAAAAAAAGCCTCGGATAATAAACGTCTCGAAGAAAAAAATTGTCGAAGAAAAAAGGTCTCGAAGAAAAAAAATGTCTCGAAGAAAAAACGTCTCGAAGAAAAAATGTCTCGGAGAAAAAACGTCTTAAAGAAAAATTTTTTGAAGAAAAAAACGTCTCGAGGAAAAAAAAATATCTCAAAGAAAAAATCTTGAAGAAACTTTGTCAAATATTCAGTAGCTTAAAAAAGTACTGGAGTAAAATAAAGGTAATCTGAAATTTAAGTATTTCTGTGGTCAGGGGCACAAATTAGGTGAGGTTTAGGGGGAAATTGCTTTAGTTGTTTACCCCCCTTAAATTTTGAAGAACACATTTTGTGTTTTTTCATTTAAAAAATTCAAAAAACAATGAAATTCCCCCTTCAAGATTTTGAAAAAATTAAATTTTCCTAAATTTCCGCTAAATGGTGCCTCAGTATAGTAAAGATACAGTACATTAAAAGAAAATTATCTCAAGATGAACTAAAATGTAAAGTAATTTTTATAATAATAGATGTTTTATCACAAACTAATAAGAAAACAAAGAATTATTGAAACTAAAAACAAACATGTCATGTCAAAAAGTTGTAAAAACTAAAAAATAATCTTCGGCCACAAGGAAAAATCGAAATTTTCAAAGACTAAAACTGCAAGCTTGAGGTGGTAAAATTTGGTTTATTTTAGTTATGAACTGTCGTGATATGAAAGTTTTCTTTCAAACAGTCATGACCATCAAACATCATTACTGTCCCAAGTTTTAACCTTTAGTATTTTTTAATCAGTTTTTCCTTGTAAAAAGGTTGGAATAATTTCTCAAAGTAATCTTTTGACTATATTATTTATTTTGAAAAACAATAAGAAATATTATTGCAGCAAATGATGACCTCCATAAGAGGTCATCAAGTATTATAGTATAGTGAAGATAATGTAAAAATGAAAATAGAGTTCAATATTATATTCAAAACCAGAATTTCAGCCCTGAAGCAATGTGGGTAGGGGTCTGTCACTTTTTGATGTAACTGATAATTATTCTCTTTATGATTCTAACCTTTCTCTTGGCATAAAAGGCCTCCAAAATCCTTGAAATATAAAGTTTTGTTTCAATATCCAAAAAAAAATTATTATTATTCCTCTATCATCAACAGAAATTACAATGTAATTCTTAAGGGACTATTCTTGAAGCAGTCATAAAGAGATTCATGGGTATGAAAACAACTTCCTTAGGCCTATTTTTAGCATCTATTTGGTTTTCATTCTCAATATCAATTATTAACAAAAACTTAAAACAACCACATCCCCTCAGAATGCTACGGTATGAAGTGGAGAAGGGATAATCAAATAAATCCACAAAATAAAAAAAAAATAGTTTACGTAATAAGGATTTAAAAAAAAAACTTGACTACAACATCATATACGCTGTTTCCATTAACTTAATACTCAACTCCTTCCTTAAGACACATCAGTCAAAAATTAGAACACAAATAATGCTGATACTAATATCTTTGATTTAATGCTGTTTTGCCAAGGCAATTATATATCCTAACAATGCAATCACTAAATTCATGCTAAGAAAATAATTCATTTTTCAGCAACCTTTTAAATTTAGTTAACATTACAGCTACTTTTACTTTCCTCATCACACTTATTCCATAACTTAGCCCTTCTTAAAACCAGAGAACCCCGACTTAGACGTTTCCTGAATAATAACATAGATTTTATTCACCAGCCTTGTGTCATGGGAAAGAGGCTCATTAATGTGTGTGAACAAGCCTAGAAAAGGAGTAGACTTACCTTTGACATAATTATACATGAAAACACCAGTACAAAAAATCACAAAGAGCAGCCGCTGGAAGTATTTCAAACTAGACATGAACCTCAAGACGAGATTCAGAAAAGCTTATATTAGCAAGTATTATAGCAACAATATTTTGATACACTTTGTCGAGGAAAAGGATTGAGGAGGAAGTCCAGAACCATACTGAACTACAATACAAAATATAGGTGTGGGTTAACCTAAAATATAATATGTAGATCTCGGGTCAAAAATGTCCTCGGGTCAAAAATGTTTTTTTTTTCTAATAATACCTATACTTCTAACTAATATATTTCAAGCTTTCTCGCATGACCTTTCAATGAGAGTGATTGGGCCGCAATAATTCCAAGATACCGAAAACTTGACATCCTTTGGGATAAAAGGCCGCTAGCTGCAACTGAAGATATCTATGGATAACAGTCGAGGGACTTTCAAAAAACTACAAGATTAGTCTTATTCAGGGTTGCCACCCCTAGTGATTTATCACTATTTCTGGTGATTTCTATATTCTCTAAATAAAAAATTCACTATATCAGCACATAAATCAGTAGACTATTGAAGAAAATCACTAAATCAACCAAAAAATCCCTAAAATCTAATGATTTTTTTCTCACTTGATGTCAACCCTGATCTTATCGATATCAATAGTAATCTCGGTGGATCTTATCCAGATGGATGTCCTCTGATCAGTATTAAAAAATAAAGAACCACCAATTCAGTCGTTTTTGGAGACACAATTAGAGCTGTATGGTCAACAAACATCGGAACGGAAATATTTATCTCTTTTTTTGTCAATTCTGAAATCTTATTCACAAGTTACTGAAGAGAAGAAGAGCAATCATTTACGTAAATCAAAACTAAAAAGGGGCCAAAAATAGTCCTTTTTGGTACGCCACGTCTAAGAAGTAAGGGTTGTGATAATTAGTCAGATATTTTTATTCTTTGTGAATGAACAGAAAGGAAAATAATAGTCAAATTGTGAAATCTTCCAGTACGCCATATCCTCGCTACTTTTCAGCAAGTAAAGAATTATCAACAGAATCAAAAGCTTTATTAATGTCTTAAAGTATTGTTGCAAACATTATTTGCAAATTTATTCATGAAGAGAGTAAACGGCTTCCCATAATGGACAAGATTGTGAGTAATTGATGGTGTTGTTAGGGTTATGTGGTGCAGATACAGCAAGGACGCTTCCCTCTTATATGTAATGTTGGATTCCACCAGGAAATCCAACATTACAATCCAACATTGGTTGCCTGGTAATACGAACTAGACTCTCAGCCGGGCATACCCACATTGTAGTTGTATTTAGTTTGTAAATAAAAGAACCTGAACCTGAAAAAACAGACGTGGTGGTTGGAAAACAACTCAGGGAATGTCCTGAGGAAAACTCTGCGCTGTTCAGATCACCCTTGGAGAATCTTTGATTTTCACCTGAGCCTTTGTCATGGAGCGTCATCTTCATTGTCTTATGTATTATTGTACCAATAGGTTTGCGAAACCCTTACTAAATAAGTGATACAGGGACATCTAAATATGGGGAAGCACTTCGCTCAAAGCGTAACCCACTGGTGACATTAGCAGTAAAAAGAATGAACAAGCTATCATTGGTCATCCTGAAATTCACAAATATTTTTGTTATGACTGGCTTCGCGGGCTACAGCAATCATACAGGCAATGACCTTGAACATTAGCCAAACTAATTGAAAGTTAATTTAAGGAAATATTTTCCATATAAGAAGCTATTCAAAAAAGTAAAGAGCTATATAAAACCTAAAACGAGTAAAAAAGTCATAAAATAATCAAAACTTAAAAAAAGCTGAAATTGCTTTGAATAAATATTGAAACCCAAAATGAACAGGAATGAAAAAGAAAAATTACTTCACGCATGAACATAACATATTCGGCTATGGAAAAGTGATGGGAATTAAAATAAACAATCATGTCAAATTTGAAACGGATAGAAAATATCAGAAATAAGAATAGGACTACTTTTTACTCTTTCAAACAAGAGTGGAACAGCATTCCCAAGCAATCCAATGGATAAAGAATAAAAGAAAAATCAAAAAATAAACCAAGAGAAAGAAACGCACATTGAGTCTGGGCTGATCTGTGGCATCAGCTCAATCAGATGTTCTGGTTGTATTTGAAAAAAGACTGCATTGAAAAACGTCTCCATTTCTGAAAAATAAAGGTAGTTAGCAAGAGAAGAGTATAGTGTGAGAAAATTATTCACCAACAGCATAAACAGCGTGGTGATAAACGTCTAGGGCAGCTCTTAGACAGCAGAAACTTTGGCAAATGATATTCATATAATTTTATTCATTGTAGAAAAAATTAATTCCAAAGAAAATCTTGTTTGTGCGTTGCTTAAACTAGACTTTTTATATTTTTAGTATTCTGGATGCTGAATCTTTTCAGTGTGTTCTGCTACTCTGAGCAATCTCTCACCAAACTGTTTTATTTTTCACCAAATCTTATTTCTTATCCCCCACGTACATCAAACACTGTGCCGGGTGGGGGGGGAGGGCTAAGACATTGTTATTTAACATATAATGATCTTTTCAAAACAATTCAAATAGGCGTAGTAAAAGGTATATGAAAAGTCAATCCTATTCCCATCAAGGCATTGAGATGAAGGTTGTTTTTTTTCATTATTCCATTTGTCTGGGAAACTTCTTTTAGCTAATCATAGGCGGCACAATAGCGCTGTGAAAGTGAAGAGTTACATGGCTTCCATGTATTATTTATTTGTTTTTCTATTAACCAGGTCACTTCATTTGGGAGAAGTGGACATAAAGGTTTTGGGGCTGATTTTTCTAGTACTTTCTTAAGTTGAGAAAAGCACTGGATGGCTACCAGCCCCCATCCATCCCCCTTTTTGGCTACCCCCTCCTAAAACTCAAAGATATCTGGTCTAAATTTTAATATAGCTATTTTTCAAAATAATCAAAAGGTCAAATGGATTAGGCTAAGGAGATAACATGATCTTTTATATCCCCTACTTTAACGGCCGTAAATATTTTAAGTTTTGCCTTACTTACATACAGGTTTTCAAACAGTTTGTGATAACTAACTGTAAGTAAGGAGTGGCCCGCCTCAATAGTAACCCAAACTCTAAAAAAGGCTACGAGCCTGAGAAAATTTGCCTGATTTTCGAAAAAAGGAGGAAACATCCCTAAAATTCATAGAACCTTAATAAAAATCCCACCATCAGATTTAGCGTATCAGAGAACCCTCCTGTTGAGGTTTCAAGGTCAATCTGCAAAAATGTGGAATTTTGTATTTTTTTTGCCAGAAGAAAGATCACGGATGTGTGTTTTTTTTTCAGAGGTAATAGTATTGACCCAGTGGTCCTAGAATATAAGAAGAGTGCTAATTCGAACGGAAATTAAAAGCTCTAGTGCCTTCTTTAAGTAACCAAAAAGATTGGAGGGCAACTAGGCCCCCTCCCCAACCCCTTTTTTCTCAAAATCATCCGATCAAAATTTTGAGGTAGCCATTTCGTTCATCATAGTTTAAAGACCGAATAACTATGCTTTTTGGAATATCATGACCCCCCCCCCCCCCAGTACCTGGGGAAAGGTCTTTAAGTTACAAAATTTGCCCATTGTTTACGTATAGTATTTGTTATTGGGAAGTATGCAACCGCTTTTCGGGTGGGGGGACGAATTTTCTGCTGGTGGGATTTCCACAGGGATAACTTTCCATGGGGAGGGAAGTTTCCAGGGGATGAATTTTCAGGGGAAATTTAACGCAGAAGGAAATGACAAATTCCTTCAGCGTAAAATTTTCCCTGGAAAATATGCTAATTCTTATGTCTTGCTTTCTCTTAGCCGACTCAATTTTGCGCGTGGAGATGTTAACGGTAACCGTCCGGGGTAAATTTTCACCAGGATTGAATTGTCTAGAAAGTAAATCCGTGGGGAGGAGGGATTTTTCCGTGTGGAGAAGGGATTTTTCCGTGGAGTTGGAGCCAGATCTTTAGACATTATTTCAAAATCGATCAGAAATTAAATATAAAAGGTCAAGTTTTTTCAGCTGAAAGCAAGGAGCAACATTAAAACTTAAGAATAAATGAAATTATTACGTATGCGAGGGGGTTGCTCCTCCTCAACGCCTCGCTCTTTACGCTTAAGTTTGAATTCTGCCCAATTCTTTAAGAACGACTTCTGGAACACAAGGGTCGTTTAATTAGAACAATAAGTAACCTTTTTAAGAGTAAGTCTTGTTATCCAAAAAATATGCAAAAAAATCAAGTCTTTTCAACTGAAAATAAGGAGTAAAATTAAAACTTTAAACGAAGAGAAATTATTACATAAAGGAGGGGGGTCCCTCCTCAGCACCTCACTCTTTACGTTAAAGTTTTTCGGGAGTTTTAAAAAAGCTACTTATTGCTTTATTTCTACTCCAAAAGGAGCTCCTTAGCTACGCTTCGATTTAAACTGAGATAGATTCCTGACTTCGCCTCGATTGACCAAGAGTAACATAAGTTAATGTTTTCTTTCGCCTGGATTGACACCAAACTAAATAACGGGTAATTGTGACACAATAGTGATGAAATTATTAGACAATATAGTAGATGACGATTATAGGCAGAGCCAGGACCGTCAAGAGAGGCCCAAACTCCAGAATCAGAGGCAAGGCTATAGCGTTGCCTATTGTAAAGGCCATTCAGCTCCAATGTTTTATTAATTTTTTTCTCCCAGAGTCACTTCATATGGAAGGGTTCGTCGTGTAAACTTCAAAGAAGGCTCATTCGATTGGAAACCGAGAGTTCTAGTGCTCTTTTTAAGGGTCAAAAGCGACTGGAAGGCAACTAACACCCCTTTTAAGCCCACTATTACCCCAAACACATCCTATCAAAATTTTGAGATAGCCATTTTTTCTACGAATATGATTTCCAGATAGAAATTATGTTTTTGACGAGGACACTCCCCCCATCGCCCTCATGGCACGGGTTGTAAGTTATGCCCTGGGGGCTTATAAGGTTTTTATAGAAAGTTTTGTTGTAGAAACTTCAAAAAGGACTCATTTGATTGGAAATTCAAAGGGCTAGTGCCCTTTTTAGTAGTCGAAAGTGATTGGAGGGTAACTAACACCCCTCTCACGCCCACCTTTTCCCCAAACATATCCAATCAAAATTTTGAGATAGCCATTTTGTTTAACGCAATTGAAAATTCTGGAAATTAGGTAATTGAGGATGACAACCTCTCCACAGCCCTCAGGGCAAGGGTTGTAAGTTATGCCCTGGGGGCAAATAAATTTTTTTATAGAAAGTATTGTCGTAAAAATTTCAAAACGGGCTCATTCGATTGGAAATTTAAATGGCTAGTGCCCTTTTTAATAGTCGAAAGAGATTAGAATGCACTAAAACCCCTTCCAAGCCCACCATTTCCCCCAAACACATCCAATCAAAATTTTGAGATAACCATTTTGTTGAATGTCACTGCCCCCCCCCCCCTACAGTGTTCAGGGCAAGGTTTATAAGTTATACTCTGGGGGCATATATGGCCCTTATGGAAGGAATGCTCGTATAAACTTCAGAGAACACTCATTTGATTGGAGACTGAAAGTTGTAGTTCCCTTTTTAAGCGTCAAAAGATATAGGAGGGTAACCAGCCCCTCCCCCACGCTCTTTTTTCCCAAGCGCCAATGACGCAGTAGGTTTTAGGATTTGACAGTGAGAGAAGGACCCGATACCCAAACTCTTGTTTGTAGTGATTTTTATTCGTTGCAAGCTTGATTTGCATGTTCAATTTAATTTATATTTGTTTTAAGATTTATTTATTCATTTACATTAATATCTATTGTATGTTTGTCTGCATTGATTGTTTATTTAATTTCTGTTCGTTTTAAGTTTCCTTTATACTTCAATAGAAAAATATTTTTTTTCGTTTTAAGCTTGATTTTAATATTCAATTTACTCACTTACTCGCTTTAAGATCTATTTATTCATTTATATTATTACTTGTTGTATGTTTTTGCTATGATTGTTTATTTAATTTCTGTTCGTTTCGGGTTTCATTTATTCTTTAATAGTAATTCTGGTCGTTTTGAGTTTGAATTTTAACAGGTATTTGTGTCTGTTGAGCTTAAGTTTAAAATGGCCTTTACTTTTCTTTGAAAAACTTATTTTTCGGAAAGTTTTTTTTTAATTAATTTCCAGAAAAGGGGATCTCAAATAGCTATTATGTACTATTTAACACAGACTACCCTCAATTAATAGCCAGTTACAACATTTGGCTGATAACTTTAAAACGGGGAGAATTAGTAGGTTTGTCTCAAAATGACAGTCAATAACCAGTGATTTGAATATTGCAGTTTCAGGCTATGAGACTGAATGTGAGAAAACACCATTGAAAGCTTTGAAAATAAAGAACACAAGTTTTACTTTTGAAGAATTACAGGTTGTAAGAGAAGACGTTTATATTTTATTGCATAAAGGTGTTATTGTTAAAGCATCAAGTTCAGAAAAAAGGAAATACTTTTTTTTAGTGTGTTTTTACGGTTTCGAAAAAAATAGTTCTTCTTGATTTATGCTAACTTTAGAAAAACGTTAAATACAGCTATTTTAAAATGGAAAGTGTTCAATCTGCGCTTTAGCTAATGACAAAAAACTGTTACCTGGCCTCTGTTGACCTTGTTGATTTTTACTATTCATGTCCTGCTGATCTTAATTAGCAGATATGGTTTTGTTCTGAAATAGATTGTTGCTAAGCTTACACATTTTTGCCAAATAAATTGTCAACAGCCCGAGGGCTCTTAAGCGGCATTCACAAGCATGTCTAGCTAGAATTCCATGTCTAGCCCCGTATCTAGCCAGAATGCAATGTCTAAACAACGACCCTTCACAAGTAAAATTCGATGCTTAGCCAGACACGCTAGACAAGGCGCTTTGCTAGACATTGAGTTCTAGACTCTAGAACTCAATGTCTAGCATTTTCGATTACAACCAATCAGAATTTTTCAAGTTCCGCTATTTTCATCATTTATGTTTACATTTTTAAACCGAAATTTAATTTTTGTTTTCTCATTAATTTGTTTTAATTTTAGGCAAATATGCAACACCAGACATTATAGTGAAGCACACTAAGGCAATTGTTTCGCTTATTTCATCCATTATCTTGTGACAATAAAAATAGGGATTGCAAATTTGAAAATTTCGTCTGCATAAGCTCTCTTGATTGGCTAGAAATGACAATTTGAAACTAAATTTCTAGTTTTTGCTAAGCACCGAATTTTACTTGTGAACGGTCGTTGCCTGGACATTGAATTCTGGCTAGACACGTGTCTAAACATAAGATTCTAGCTAGACACGCTTGTGAACGCCACTTTACAAAAATTAAAACTCAATTTTTCCATACTTTGAAGAAAAAGTTATTTATCTGTTGTTTACTTGGACAACTTGGAAGGTTACTTTTAAATGTACAATGTCTATGAAGCAGTCAAATTACCGTCAGTTGGGGTTTTTGGTTCACCTGGAAAAGTCACTTCTTATTTCAAGTCAGCAAATAGACATTTCTGGGTTTTCTGTTAGATTCGCAATCAATGCGTTTTTTCCTGAAAACTCTGGGATTGGGGTACAAACATTCTCAGTTGAGAATTGACCCCGATCCAAGAACTATCAGTAACTCCAGGCTTTCTTGTTTCAACTTTCTTGTTTCAACCTTTATAGCAGTGGATATTGATCGAAGAACAAATCTTGGCTCTTTGAGCCCTGAGTTTTATACTCATGCTCGATGTGGCTCTCGGAGCCGTGAAATTAGTTCTAGGAACACAAAATCTATTTCTCAGAGCCCAAACATAGGGTCTAGAACCACCAGAACAGGCTCGGCGTGCCCCATAAAAATTCATCATCAAAAAATGACAGAAAGCGGTAGGTTTCTCCAGAAAAGCACAAAGGCAAAAGATTAAATGAAAGCACGTCAAATGACGGTCTCTTTAAACAGATTTCTAAAGAACGTTCTAGAACGTTCTAAAGAGGGTCCCAAGATCCATAAAAAAAACTTGCCAAAGTTGTAAACAGAGCTTCCTCTAAGCCTCTGGAAATAGGAAAGCTCAAGGATTTCTTTGAGCGCCACCCTAAGCATACGAGTACCGATAAAATTGTCCCAAGGTGAACAGGGAAATTTCGGCTATTTTTTCATCACAGGCTAAATAGACGAATGTTAAGGCATTTCAAATGCAGTGGACTATTGTCCACTCAACCTTTTTGTATCTTAGAAATAGCAAATGCGATTCTGCAGGTTGAAAATCATGATATTAAAGCAAGGTCGTCAAATACCTATCAGATACAGTTCACGTGCTTGGCCTCACCAATTATGATCTCAGTCTAAAAAGACATCATGCGTTGAAATTCAAGTGAGTCCTGATCCCACGGTAGCATTAACTTTATGCGCTCCTGAAGCCAAAGTGATAAAGTTTTGTTTTTGGCAAGGATGTTGCCAAAACAACGTCCAGAGCAAATCCATGGTTGAAAAAATCATTTGGAAGACAAAAAAAAACGTGCAAGAAGGGCCTACTGCTATTGTCACTGGCAAAACAAGGCTCCCTGTCCAAACTATCGCAGAAATTAGGGCCCATATTTTACCGGAAAGCAGAGTCGTGGAATATACACGTACTAAAACACGCGCAGGGTGACTTTGCGGCCAAGCTCACTTTAACATCCGATTTAAGTTCGAAACTGCAATGGCGATTGCATATGGCCAAACATTATTCTAAAGCAATTGGGCCTAGATCAGTAGACAAACATTTATGTAGAGATACATGGAAACTAGGCTAGGCACTTGTGGAGGAATATTCCATGAAAACGGCCACAAATAAATGCTCCTCGGAAGAAAAGTGATTTAACATCAATGATTTTGAACAAAAACCTGTTTAGCTGGGATTAAAAGGTGGCTCAGGGTAGCAAAGACATGCAGGCCCGGATGCGTTCAAACAATACAACCACAGTGGCATAAAAAGAATAAAAAGAGATAAAAATCTGAGTTTTGTAGTTATTTTGCAAATAAGGTCTGGCAGCTAGTATTGCAAAGAAAAGGGTGGATATCTGCAGAACATTTGCCTGGAGTGGCTAATATCACTGGTAAAGGGTCATGAAAATTTGATAATGTAAAGGATTTTATGGGACTCTGGAATATTTGAAATTTGAACTATGTGGTATCTCAGTGGATAGACATTGATTTGGGGTCAAAACGGTGAAAATTTCAGATTAAACCATTTGTTTCTCGGAAACCAGACCCCGAATATTCTTTTTGTAGATACATTGGTAACGAGTTGGAAGCCTCATTTCCTCTATGCCCTTTGGCTTGCCCTCTGAAACCCTTCAGGAGGTAGAAACAGATCAAGCAACTGGTATTTTGATATTTCGAAACTGGGCCATACAAGTTTAGTAATTCTTACTATTAGGGCTTACTATTAGTAGAAATTCCCAAACTTCTACCTACCGATGTTTTTACTTTGTCTATCGCACAAAAAAACTGACCTTGCACCATTCAGTGTTCAAGACGTTACGTCTAGTGACTTTTGTCGTCTCTGGCATGGTTTTTTCCACCAAGGATATTCTCCTTCCATATTCGATATTATCATGGATGGATGGGGGGATTCGACTAAGCGCCAGTACAGGATTTGCATTAAAAAGGGTTGACTTTTGTAGAAGAAACTGGACACAGCCCATGGAGGCAACTCTACTGGAGACCCTGACCTTTTTTACGGAGCTTTTTCACTCAGGTGTGGAATATAGTGCTATCAATACTCCAAGCAGTGCTTTATCGGCAATTTTACCAAGCTTTCATTTGGGCAGTAACCAAATCTTAAGAAGCTCATGAGAGGGGTCTTTAAGAGAAGGCCTAGCTTCCCCAAGCTTTTTAGTATGTGGGATGTAAAACGTGTGTTCGATCTCTTTATATTACCAGCTTTATATATTGAAAATATTCGGTCAAAGTCACTAAACCCAAAATTATCTAGCTAGTTATGTTAGAATGACGTCATATCCAAATAGAGACAAGGCGTTTTTTCTTACATACCGTAAGCCTCTACTGCGTTCAAGTCATCTTTTTCTAGATGAATCAAAGAAGTGTCATTCCTTGCAGGCATAGATCTCAGGATGGTGCTCATGGCACCAGGTCTGTCTCAAGGTCCATCAAATCAACGGTTAATATATGGCCAAATAAACGGCCTTTTCAAGAGTCTTCCCTGTGTCTGCTGACGCATCTAGCTAGTTATGTTAGAATGACGTCATATCCAAATAGAGACAAGGCGTTTTTTCTTACATACCGTAAGCCTCTCCTGCGTCCAAGTCATCTTTTTCTAGATGAATCAAAGAAGTGTTATTCCTTGCAGGCATAGATCTCAGGATGGTGCTCATGGCACCAGGTCTATCTCGACGTCCCACCTTAAAGCAAGAGTAGTTGGTGTGGATCAAATTGTAAGACATGTAGGCACCGCAAATTCGAAAACGTTTGTAAGGTTCTACGATAAACCAATTGAAAGTGGACAACAGTTATCAGTTTTTAAGAATTGCTCTTTGCATATTGTTCTATTTGAAATATCTTACTATAAATGAATTTTTGTATGAATGGGGCTCTTTTTACGAGTAGGGCTATTATTGATTATTAGTGCTGGTTTAGCTCATGCTGAACTTAAAAATCTCAGTTTAACTCAAAGCGTAGCTAAGGCGCTCCTTCTGGAGTAAAATTGATAAATTAAACGAAAAACTTACCAAGTTCAAAGTTTGATTGTAATTCTTTTCCAAAGACGGAGCACCAGCGTAGCTGAGAGTTCAACTGCCCTCCCTTTTTCGCTTTCCGTTGAACTCTCAGCGCTTCATCATGAGCTTAACCACCGCATACTACGAGGACTTTAAAATGCTGTTACTCTTGGTCAATCGATGCGAAGGCAGGAATCTATCTCAGTTGAACTTTCAGCTACGTTGGCACTCCTTCTTTGGAGTAGAATTACAATCCAACTTCAAACTTGGTAAGTTTTTGTTTAATTTATCAATTAAACAACTCTTGTGTTCCAGGAGTCGCTTTTAAAGAATTGGGACACAATTTAAACTTTAGCGTAAAGAGCAAGATGTTTTGGATGAGCAACCGCCCTCATATACGTAATAATTTCTGTCAATTTTAAGTTTTAATGTTGTTCCATAATTTCAGTTGAAAAAATTTGTTTTTTGTATTTAATTAAAATAAAAAAGGCGGGCATGCCTGATCCTGGTCCTGGTTCCTGATCTTGGTCCAAAAAAGCTAAAGGTATTCAATCAATGAAGCATCAACCATTTTATTTATGCTAATATGATTGGAAAATTTTGCGGGGAAGTTGAACTAAAACACTATTTTCATCCAGGTTGTCGAAATGGCATATCTGTAATGACTTAAGAACAGCCAAGGGTGTTAAGGTGGAACTTTTAGAGAATGTTGAATTGGACGTGGAATGCAATCAAATGAAATTAATTGCATGCACGTTGCCAAAATGCCGTACCTGCAATGTCTCAAGAACAGTATTAAGGTGGAACTATAAGGAAATATTCAAGACGATGTTTAAATAAACCAAAAGACAGTATGTCTATCCAGGTTTTCAAAATGGTGCATCTAAAATATATAAAAAACAGTTAGTGGTGTTAAGTTGAAACTTTCAGGGAAAGCCAGGGGGATGTTAAAGTACTTTGAAAAGCACTACCTGCATCGAAGTAGTCATAATGGCGTAAATACAATATCTAAAATACAGCTAAGGCTATTAAGTTAAAACTTTAAGGATATTTTTAGGGTTACGTTGAATGAAATCAAAAGACACTGTAATCATCCAGGTTCATAAAATGGCCTGCCTGCAACCAATTCAGGAACGGCTAAGAGTATTAAGTCGGAACTTTCAAAGACATTAAGGGGGATGTTGAACTAAATCAAAAGATACTAAGTCCATCTAGATTATCAAAATGGAGTATCTTCAAAATATTGGTAAGGGCTAAAGGTAACAAATTGAAACTTTCAAGGAATATTGAGGGGGATGTTGAACCGAATCAAAAGCCACTATGTACATCCAGCTGGTCAAAATATCGTAAAATAATATCTTCAGAAAGGCTATGGGTATCAATTGAAAACTTTAATTTCTATCTAAAAGGCACTTTATGGGGATATCTGCAATATTCCCAGAAGAAAAATGGGTCGTTTAAATATGAAATTTCAGAGTTCTAATGCCTTTTTATGAGTCAAAAGGTATTGAAGGGCAATCATACCCGCTAGTGTGCCCTTTTCCTATCCCTCCCCTCCTCAATATCCAATAAATCAGATCAAATTTTGGGAGAGTCATTTTGTTTAAAATAGTCAAAAGTCTCAATAAATATGTCTCCAGGGATAACATGATACCCACTACACTTAAGACAGGGTGTACAAGCTGCCCACCGTCGACACGGAGGTTTAATAATGGAAAGGGGAGGCAAGTTTGATTCTATGTATCCGATCAGCATGAGACTTTCAGGGATCATTCTTTGGACCAAGAAAATCAAACATTTCACTGGGAATGGGCGGGGAGTCTTAAAATGAGCATAAACTATTACTTGTTCCTAATTAGGTTTATTACGATTGAGCTCTTACAGATCGATCGCTAGGGCTAGATTACTAGAGTTTCTCTAAAGTATGGTATGAAAACGGCACGTAACTGAGTAAATCAAAAGAAGCTATGCGAGTCTCATTTTTTGATTATTTGAATTATCTTGAGATGGCTTAAGGAATCAAGTTAAAACGTAGAGGGGATTTTAGAGGGTCAACAAGAATTATAATTTTTGATTAGCCGGGGGGGCACATCAAATAGCACTATGTATGTACAGGTCTTCGAAACGGCATGTCTGCAATATCTTGGGAACGCCTTCGGGAATGGAGCTAAAAATTTCAAGCTCTGTTGGAAATAGACAATGGGGGAGTGGTAGGCAAGGGAAGTCAAAATTTAGCTTTGGGGGGAGCAAAAAACAAGCTAATCAATTTTTTCTCAAACACACGAAAATGGCGAATATAAATTGTTTTATTGTTATTGTTTTAATGATTTATTAGAGGAGCTTTTGAGTTTTTTCAGTGAATAAATGAAATTCTTGCTTTGGCGATGTGAAAACCCTAATTGAATTGAACAAAATATATGTTTTAATTCTATACACAAACTTAGCTAAAATTGAGTCGGAATGATAGAATCGCGATAGACACACTATGGCACTCGTTAGGTTTAAATGACAATTCAAACTATTTCTTTAACTAATTTATGTAGTTACCAGCTAGTGTGAAACAGAAGGATAATTGAAATGCACGTATGTGACTAGGTATGTCGAATACAGATTTGTTTTCTTTTTTGAAAAATACTGTTATTTATTTGACTCATTGCAGGAGTTTTTAGTTTTTCATGTAGCAAATTAATTCCTTGCCTTGGTGATGTGGATACACTACGTGAAATGAGTTAAATAGGCATTTTTAATTTTTTTTTTCAGAGAAGTCAAGATTAGTTCCTCATTCTCGAATTGGCTGAAAAAAGTACAGCAGCTACCATAGTTTTCATAAAATTAAAGGACCAAGTCAATTTAACTTTTTCTTTTTTTTTGTCAACATATTGGCGAAAATCAGATATTACTTTTGTCAATCCCTTCTGGAGCCACAGTATAATAGGAATAATAATGATAAGTTTAATAATAAGTTAATCATAAGTTAGCCAACACCATATAACACAGTATTCGAAAATTACTTTGCAAGATAAATAAAATAGATAATAATCTTCTCCCCTCCCCACAAAAAAAAGAAATAGTTCACATTTCACCACTTCATTAAATTATTACAAACCTGGGTGACTGTCCTTAATATGGTCCTCTGCAGCATCCCCCGGGACTAAAGAATATCACCCTGGAAAATAAAACTTCTTAAACAAGAAAGTTTCTGGCACCCATCAAGTATGTGGGCCACATTTTCAATCCCTAAATTTCATCCGGGGTAAGATTGATCCTAATCTAAGGTCAACCTTTATCTTTCATAAGCCGTTTTTCCCATTTTTAGATACAGACAATTCGTTCGAACTTGGAACCAAGCCCAGTGTTAAAGATTAAAAAGGATCGAGGTCAAAAAGACTTCAAAAGTATAACTAACCCAAACCTTTGGCACAACTCAACTCCAAGTGCTTTGGCGAAGCTTTACTACGGGTTTTCCTATACTGCAGCCCTGGTCATATGCAAGTATTACCTTGTTTACCGGTATTACCGGTTTAATTCATAACAACTTCTAATCAGCTTCCTATCTCTTAGTGACTTAGTCTGTATCATATCCTCAAAATATTGAGAAAAAGGGACGGTTAAACGGACTGCGTTTCCAAGCAAATTTCGTTTGTTTAATTATTATACCAATTTCCGTTAACAAGTGCAAGATATTGAGACTTGACAAAAGTAATTATTAATGTAAAAATGAACCTTCCTTTATTAAAAAAAAGACCCTCCTGATCACAAATCATAAGCATAACCTAAAGAAAAAGAAGAGCTACAAATCTTAACCATAACCTAAAGAAGAAGAAAAGACGTTACCCTCAATTACTCCTACCGTAGCTGGCCGAATTATGCTATAATAAGCTTCTTCTGGTGAGTATCGGTCACATTTTTCTGGCTGATGTGCCTGACATCTTACAAGAAACGAAGTGAATAGAAGGGAAATCACAGCCTGCAAAAAAAATTGTTTACATAGCATAGATCTACCACTTGAATAGACGCCAGCTAATATAAAAAAAGACATTATAATAGGTGAGGAGGCACCTGAAAAGAATGATGGTAATCAACCAACTATTATATTTTCCAAATTTTGCTGCTTCAAACAGATTTGAAAATCTTTTCTGATTCCATTCTACTCTGAAATAATCTGAAAATCGTTAAAATACTCATGAATTAAGGTAATTTTAAAGTACCCTTAAAATGTGACTCTGGGTCAAATTTCAAAGTACCCTTAAAAGTCTAACCTTATTAATGTAAGCTGTTGAAATGTTGCTTTGTCACTTATTTGAAAATCAACATGCTCATAGTTTGTTTTTATTTAGTTCAACATCTGCCTAAACATTCTTGAGAGCTTCACCTAAATACTTGTTGCTTGCGTTGCAGCAATAGTTGTAGGATAGTAGCAATAGTAGCACGTAGTAGCACGTAATAGTAGCACTTGTGAGAACGTAAGCTGGATTATACTTTGTATTTAATTTGATTGCACAGTTTGCGATACTATAACTTACTGACGGCTTGATCGAATACGGACTATGATATTGATTATCATTTAGATTGCGGGAAGTAAGCTTTTGTGCCCTGTAAAATAGATTTAGTGCATAATTGTCCAGTTTTGAATTTTCTACAGAGACAAATTATTAATAAGGCAGATATGGTCACGTCTAACTATGGTCACCAGCTATGGTCACGTCTAGGTTTTCAATTCGCCATGTTGTTCCGTTAGTTTGGGAGAGTTTGCCAGAGGATTTGAGGAATGTTGGGGGTTTGCAGGATTTTCGTAAGTCGCTAAAGAACCATTGTTTTGATGTGTATATTTTGAATGGATTATTCCACGCCACTTAAGTTTTGTTTTTGAGGAGGGCTTAGTTGCAGCTGAATATGATTATAATTATTATAATTTTGTTGGGTGTTGTTTGGAGGTTCGTTGGTTTTTGGGTCCGGTAAGTTGAGCTCTAATGTTTTTTTTTTTTTTTTTTTTTTTTTTTCTGTCTTTTTTTTCTGTGTTTTTTGATTTATTAGGAGGGTTTTCTCCCGCACAAGCATTGCTTTAGGGAATCGATGATGCATATATATATTTTTTTTTAAATAAACCCATTGTTACTTACTTATGGACGCTTTTGTTAAACTACCAGCGAAATTTTTCGGAAAAGATGCATTTAAAGAGATTATTGAAATCTGTCGTGATATTTTTAAAAAAGATATTCTTGAGAGTCGCCGAGGCTCACATCCGAGTGCGGCTCTTATAGCCGACTTTTACGAATTGCTATCGGACCGAATCCCGAAAGATGATCCTGTTCCACGATTTGCGATTATGGACCTGTCAGATGTTTCGGTTTTCCCAAGCGAACCAAATATTATTGTGGCATCAAGATTAAATGACTGTGTTCAAATGTTAAATTTCCTTGTTGAAAAACAAGAGTCTGTTAGCACAGATATGGATGAACAAAACCGTTTGTGGCCGTTCTTTCCTAAGCCAGAAAATGCTACAGTTCCTGTTATTTTTTGTATTTTACCTGCTAGCATGCTGTCTTCCAACCCCGCTAAGCAATCCGAGTTTATTTCAAATTTAGGATGCCTAGACAAAGCCGAACATGTTGACCAACGGAGAGATAGCCTACTGGTGTTTATGAAAGATAGTGATTCTGCCTCGTCGGTGGTAAGTGCACTACCACCCGGTTCACGCATCAGTGCTAAGGTCGTAAAGGAGGAACATCTAGGAATTACATTTTGACAAGGGCTTTGATGAATCAACTATTACAGGTCTAGTTAACAATGTTGTGCAAGCAAAGCGCTTTCGAGGTAGTTCAGTCGTGCAGTTGTCCTTTAAGTCTCAACTAGATCTCGATATCGCTCTAAAGCATGGCATCAAAATTGATTATTCGCTTTTCAGGGTGTCAACTCTCCTGAACCGACCCAAGCTGTGCTATAAATGCCAAGGCTTTGATCATTTTGCTCGTGAATGTGTGAACGAACTTAAATTTGGTAAATGTGCCGGGCCCCATGTTAATAGCCGTGATAATGCATGCTCAGCCTCTACTGTGAAATGCGCAAATTGTAGTGGAAATTACAGAAGCAACAGCTTCTCCTGTGCCGTGTTGAAAAGCCATATATCTGTCGGGGCTTCTTGCACTCAAGCTTGAGGTTGATACCCCCCCCCCCACGGGTATGGATCTTTGCACTGAACCTGACAGTGTAAACCTATATTTTCAGAACATAAATGGAGCAAAAGATTAGTTAATAGTTTTAGCCGAAATATTCAAGTCATTCGAAATAGTGTGTATAGTAGAGCACCAGTTAAGTGGCGTTAATAGTAACCAGTTGGAAGTTTCTTGTGAACACCAGTTCTTCATCCGTCCTGCGAAAACCACAGGAGGTCGTCCCTCTGGCGGCATTATGATTGGAGTAAATAAGAGCCTTAAGTGTGTTTTACTTGAAACAAATGATACTTTTGTTGCAGTTGATCTAGGTCATACCGTAATTCTTGCAGTTTATATGCCTACTAATTACAGAAACGAACAATCTAACGAACATTTTGCTAAAGCATGTGCAAATGTCTCATTTCTGGACTTTATAATTTGGACTTTATAATCTCAGATCTTGAATCGTTAAAAAAGTCTCTTGTTAAAGTATCGGATGAAATATTCATTAGTGATCATTCTTACCTTGAAGTGTCTGTTGTTTTAAATGTTTTTGGTCATATGCGTTGTAGTTCGAAATGGTTTCAAAAACAGCTATGGGATAGGATAGACGTAAACTTATATCAATGCGTATTAGATGATATTCTTAGTAGAATTAGAAAGTGAGAGAGACATAAAACACATAGAAATACGTAGATTCAGACACAGACACTGAAAAAGACATGTATTGGAATAAGCAAACACCCGCCCAAACACACAGGCAAAAAGAGCGAGAGAGACAAAAACACATACAAATACGTAGATTCAGACACACAAACCGAGAAAGACATGCATTGGAATAAGCAAACAACCACCCAGACACACAGGCAAAAAGAGTGAGAGAGACATAAACACATACAAATATATATATTCAGACACACAAACCGAGAAAGACGTGCATTGAAATAAGCAAACACCCGCCCAGACACACAGGCAAAAAGAGTGAGAGAGACAAAAACACATACAAATTCATAGATTCAGACACACAAACCGAGAAAGACATGCATTGGAATAAGTAAACACCCTCCCGGACACACATACAAATACATAGATTCTGACACACAAACCGAGAAATACATGCATTGGAATAAGCAAACATCCGCCCAGACACACAAGCAAAAAGAGTGAGATAGACAAAAAAACACACAAATACGTAGATTCAGACACACAAACCGAGAAAGACATGCATTGGAATAAGAAAACACCCGCCCGGACACACAGACAAAAAGAGAGAGAGAGACAAAAACACATACAAATACATAGTTTCAGACACACAAACCGAGAAAGACATGCATTGGAATAAACAAACACCCGCCCAGACACACAGGCAAAAAGAGTGAGAGAGACAAAAACACATAAAAATACGTATATTCAGACACACAAACCGAGAAAGACATGCATTGGAATAAGTAAACATCTGCCCAGAAACACAGGCAAAAAGAGTGAGAGAGACAAAAACACAAACAGATACGTAGATTCAGACACACAAACCAAGAATGACATGCATTGGAATAAGCAAACACCAGCCGAAACAAACAGGCAAAAAGAGTGAGAGAAAAAACACATACAAATACGTAGATTCAGCCACACAAACAGAGAAAGACATGCATTGGAATAAGAAAACACCCGCCCAGACA
>JAQQPU010014759.1:8042-22259 GCA_029168905.1 Artemia sp. Kazakhstan ARC1039
ACCCAGCGTCTTGATGCAACCTATGCAACCTATTGCAAAATACTTGATAACTTCAATTCAAAATGGGTTTTGGGTTTCATTTATTTATCGATGCTGATTTGTGGTAGTTTCACGCTTGGTAGATTGTTTGATTTTATTTTTGCTCATTTTTTGTTTAATGGAGTTCTTTACTTTTCTTTGAAAAACTTGTTTTGTGGAAAAGTTTTTTTAATTAATGAAAAGTAAGCTCGAAAAGATGCGATAACTTTGCTTGGCTACACTGGCTTCAATTCAAAAAATGTATAAGCGTGGGAGGGACGAAATTTGATGTTTAAATTCTGGGATATACTTTTGTTGATTTCAGTGAAAATACCAAAAAACGGCATTTTTCAATGAAAATAAAATATTGGGGGCAAATCCCACCCCCTGTCCCTCTCCCTCTACCGACCCCAGTTGACGCACCTGTTTGACTACCCTGTTTTCCTTCAGGCTTACCTAGGCGTCTTAGGTAAACTTTCTAATTTTAATCTAGCCTTCATTTTTACCAGGTTTCGTTAATATTATCTATAAATGGGTTCCAGAACTCAATTATTACTATTGGCTTTTAATTATTTGTTGTTAGCTTCAGCCTAAAATGGCGGAAAACATCATAATTAGGCTCTAAAATTCTAATAATCAAGAAGTTCGTGATAACAATATATATTTAAGGAGCCAGTCGGCCCAATAATAACCGAAATCTATAAAAAGAAATTTTGATAACAATATCAAAAGAAATGTCGTTTATGCGAATTCCAAATGTGTAAACAATTTCAAGTTTCTGCTACCCATCAAAATCTACAAGTTTGATATTTTAAAGTGGTATGGAGGAAACACTCCCAAGAAGTCAAGTAATCTCAATCAAAATACACCGTCAGATACAGCGTATCAGAGAATCCTCCTTGAGATGTTTCAAGCTTCTCTCTACAAAAATTTTGTGTTTTTTAGTAGAACAAAAATCACGAATGTGTGTTTTTTTTTCTTTTTCTCCCCCGGGCGATCGTATCGAACGAAAAAAAAAATGTGTTTCACCTACTATCTCTTTTTTCTGTGAATTTGGTTAGAAAAAAGACTGCTTAGGTTTCGCAATCCTATTGTAGAAAATAATCTTATTGAATTATAAATAATTATTTAGTAAAATAAACGTTTGGCGAAGGTTTTCATTCAACAAGGTAATTTACATTTTTGTCTTTCATAGTTTGTAGGCATCAGCTTTGGCGAGACTTTTTTGAAGGACTTAGGGCATACCTTAGGAAGTTAAATAATTATAGACGGTTTATAGGGAAAATGAAGGAATTTTTTAGTCTCAAGATATAGGGAAGAGAGGGAGTACAGACCTAAATACCCCTTTGTACATGCTTAAAACAATCTAGATTACCCATGCATTAAAAAAATTTGAATTCCATCTTAATATTGTTGCAAATGGTGACGAAAATCCACCCAAATTTACAATATTGACATTTTATTCATATATGTAGGTAGCTGTAGTTGTGTGTCTGTTCATCCGCGCGATTCAAGCTTGATAATAGTTGGAACAACCGAAGGACTAATATATTTCATAAGCCTTGAGTCTGATGTAACACCTTCGAAACCCTACTTAGGGCATCATCTTCCAATTACAAGCCTACAGTGGAATCCATTTCATATCAATTTTTTTGCAACAACTTCCTATGATTCCTCTTTAAAAATTTGGGATAACAAGCAAAGGTGTAGTATATTGTTTCGTTTCTCTCAATACTTTCTTCCTCTTTGCCTTAGTGAAGAAGGAAAATTCTGAAAGCAAATGAACGTACTCTGCTCTCATAATTTTTCTGCGAAAGTGGGGCTCAAAGTAGACCACTTTTAACCTTTCAGTAGTTCGGAATTTAGTTTTTTCTTTCCCAAATGAACTCTGGGTCATAGCTGCAACAACATGATAACATATGTGTTACTACAAGAGCAAAAAGGTTTGAAAACTTTAAAAACATCCATATTGTTGCATCATGGTTGTCGATAGATCTCACCCTAGCAAAGGACAAACCACGGCCCGTAGTAAAAAAAAAAAATACCCTGAAGCCAACTAAAAACGGCATTGGGTCAAAACACAAAGTTCACCACTTGGCCGGTGCACTTCACCATTGTACCCACCTTGGCCGGAAACCCTGTACAGGAAACTTACAGTCCCTTGGCTTGAACATCAAGGACAATCTCTTTCATGCCATGGGAATCTCTATCAATGTCCTCGTTTTTCCGTTTTGCATTCTCCACAGCTAAGGGGGCACTAAAACATCATTGGGAGCTGTTTAAGGGAGCATGTTTAAAGAAAATTGCTACATCTACTCGATTTTATAATTAACAAAACAATGTTTAAAATAAAATCGCTTTTTTGGCAAAAAGTAGCATTTTGCACACAAGATGATGAATGGCACCATAATTATAGATTGCAACCATAAATGACTTACAAAATATACGATACAAGAGCTAGGCCATGCTCTGAAGAGGAAGCTGCAAATTGCAGAATGTGAAAGAAGATCAGTTGGAAAGCATTGAAGGAAATAAGCCTAATATACTTTAAAGCCTGTCTTGGATAACAGCGATGAAAACTCAGTTCATTCTTTACTAGTTCCTGCTAAGGAAAAACCGAACAATTTTTTCTTTTCGTTACATTCGGTCATGAAATAGACCAGGGCTAGGATAAACCACTGCTCATACTAACCAAAAATTAATAACTTTTTGAGAATTTTCTTAATGGATGTTCGTGGTTGCAGCGGTAGCTGCAACCTAGTAAAAGACTAACACGTCCCATAATAACAAAAGAAATAGCCTAAAACCACTAAAAAGGGTGTCAAATCAAAACATAAAGTGCACCATTAGAATGCCCTGACAAAAAATTCCTTGACAGGAAATTTGCAGTTCCTTGGTTTCAACCACAAGGAAAATCCTTTGGCTTGAAAAAAAAACAAGGAAAGTCGCTGCAACCTAATAAATTCTACATGGGAAGTATCTTTTTTTCTGTTTTCCGTTATTTTTCCTCCGTAGCTAGCTCGGCACTGGTAATTAAATAGTAATTGAAATAATAAAGGAATCATTACATAGATGATTATTTTAATACATAAATCAAACAGTTCGTGTTAACGAACTGTGTAGTAAGAGTTGCTCGTCTCAATAGTAACCGAAATTCTAAAAATGGAATTTTAATATCAACAGATACGTCAAAAGAATCGGATTTTTATGCTGATTTTAAATATATCAGTTTCAACAAGCTTCAATATATCAGTTCCGATAAACAGTTACGAGTCTGAGAAAATTTGCCTTATTTTCAAAAAAGGGGAAAACACCCCTTAAAAGTCATAGAATCTTAATGAAAATCACAAAACCAAATTCAGCAGACCAGAAAACCTTACTGTGGAGGTTTAAAGCTTCTATCTGCAAAAATGTGGAATCTTGAATTTTTTGCCAGAAGAAAGATCACGGATGCGTGTTTTTTTTTTACCAGGGATGGTCGTATCGACCCAGTGGTCCTAGAATTTTGCAAGATGGCTCATTCAATCGGAAAATAAAGTTCTAGTGCCTTTTTTAATTAAAAAACCAAAAATTTAAAAATAGAATCACTTTATACAAAAATTACATTAAGGTACTATAGCCCTTAGTACTGAAGTAATAAAAGGAATCATCATATACATGATGATTTTAATTATATTTCTTAAGAATTAATCCTAAGTAAAAACTCCCCATACCGGGAATCGAACTCGAGCCGACTGGGTGAGAGCCAGCTATCTCAACCAATAGACTAGATTAGATTAGATAACTTTAGTACAAAAACGACCTAGTTAAACATGATCCATAGGTAACCGCCCATGGGAAGACATAAATGCACTTGCACTGGGCGGTTACCACAAACTAATTCCACATACTTAAAAAATAACTTAAATTTCTAAGTAAATTTTAAACTTCACTTCACAAATACTGATGAACATTCATAGAAAACACAGAAGAAAAAAAAACAAGAAGAAGACAATAACAAAAGAAAACAAATAATAACATAAATCTTCAATCTCTGAATCATGGCTCCTCACCCCCCTAACAAAAAGTTCTTTACTTTCTTTTTAAACAAATGCTGGTGTTCAGCCGCCTTAGAACTATCTGGGAGGGAATTCCACACCCCCTGGCCCAGATGTTTCATTTGAAATCAATCCATTACGAATTCCACTCGTATACTCTGTTACCAGATTATTCGCGTTCCTTGTATAATAATCACTATTTTGTCGAAAAAAAAAATCTGAAAACGCGGATGGACACACTTCATGAAAACACTGGTAAGTAAAAACCGCAGGCTGGTAGTCACGAACTTGTCCCACATACATCACCTTTAACTTCCTAAAACAAGCTACGCTACTGCATTATTACTTTCTTTAACGTACTAGTTTCCCTATATATCAAACGGACTGCCTTATTCTCTAATACCTGTACACGCCTAAAATTACCAAAAAAATTGCTAACCCATAACATACAGCCGTACGATATATAGGGCAAATAATCTTATGATAAAGAAGCAACATCACCCGACCTGGTACGAACTGCTTCAGTTGACGTATAAATCCAAGACCTCTTGCAACTTTTGATACCACAAGATCACTGTGACGTTTCGAAGACATATAGCAGTCTAGGTAAAAACCTAGATACGTCATTCCTTTAACCTGTTCTAGAGAATTGCCAGAAAAATAATATTCGCCCACCGAGATCAATGCGCTTACCAATTCGACTAAAAACCATAAAATTTTTCTTTTTTATTTTAACCGCCAGCATACTTAAGGAAATGAACACGCTTAAATAATTTAATACCATATTTACATTATTAATTAACTCATCCACAGAAACACCACGAAAAGAAATAGCAGTGTCATCTGCGAAAGAAGTAAGACACGAATTACGAAGGTAAAACCTCATAGTATCAACATAAACCAAAAATAAAGCAACCCAGCACAGAACCCTGCGGAACACCACAATTCACAAGATATGGAATTTTAACCCCTAAAAGCTTTAATCTATTTAATAAAAATACTAAAATCAACCGTATCAAATGCCTTTTTAAAATCTTTAAAAACACTGAGAGGTATTTGTCCACTATCAAGACACTGATTCACAAAATCACATAAGTGTAGCGCCACATGTGTGGTTGAGTGACTTTTGCGGAAGCCAAACTGAGTATCACTAAGGATACCATGATATGTCAAATACTGGTGGAGTCGTCAATGAACAACTTTTTCAAGTACTTTTGAGAAAAGGGGAAGGATGGAGATTGGCCTCCAGTTCCCAATATCAGATCTTGAGCCACCTTTGTGAAGGGGAAAAACCTTGGCTGTTTTGAGGCCTTCAGGAAAGATTCCCGTTTCTAGTGACAAATTTATTATATGAACAATACAAGGCAGAAGGTAAACAAAAAAAAGACTTAAGAGCTCGGAGGTTCATTCCATCTATTCGCGCTGAATTGGAGCTCATGCTTCCAACAATTTTAAGTAGTTCATCACAGATACACCTCTCAAACTCAAAGGCTAATCTGTCCCCTCTATCATCTTGAAACTCATACTCGCGGGAGGATTCAGGACTCTGGTTATTTTCATGTTGCACAGTCTGACCAATTTTAGAGAAATAATCTGCAAAATCTTCCGCCACTCGTAGAGGATCATGGAGTGTAGTCGCATCTACCTCTATTGAGAGAGGTTCGCAACTGCTCTTCTTTGATTTCATCTCTTCGATGATTTTCCAGGTTTCCTTTGAGTTAACTTTGGTCTCAGTAAATTTCTTTTCAAAATAATCCCTCTTTGCTCTTATTCTAAGAGAGTTTACCTTGTTACGGGCTCTCCTGAATTCTTAAAAATCTTCACCTTTTTCTGTCCTGAGGTACTGTTCATAAAGATGATTCCTGTCTTCCATTTCATGAACAATTTCAACTTTCATCCAAGGTTTCTGGGGTACATCCTTCCTATCTTTAACCATTTTTAGAGGACATTTTTGTTCGTAAATGGGTATAATCGAGCAGAATGTGTCGTACGCATAATTTACATCACCCGCTATTTCAAGAACAGGAACCCAGCTAAGTGTACTCAGTTCCTCCGCAAATTTATCTAAATTAGCCTTTTTCAGTTGCCTCACTTTCCTTTTCTTTGCTTTGCTTCTAGGTTTCTGCACACAAGTAATCCTCGCGATAACTGAGAGATGGTCAGAGCCGGGATAAATACCCACATCAGCATAACTGGTAATTAGGAACTTAGAGCTGACAAAATGTTATCTATCAAAGTAGATGAATGACGAGAAATCCTTGTAGGTACGCATGCTGAGAGGGTAAAGATCATTAGCAACCATGTAATTAAAAAAATTTAAATTATCACCATTCAAATCTAGCAAGTTAAAATTAAAATCTCCCATGAATATAAAATTTAAACCACTACGGGACATACCAGACATTAACAGATCGAAACCTTCAACAAATTCGTCCAAGCGAGTGCTAGGCGGCTTATACACCAGACAAATAAAAACCCTGTAGACCCTGTAGAATATTAAAATATCTGATTAATGAAGTTTATGTTACAGAACAAATTATGGACTTAGTTAACTCCCTGATTCTTTGAGGGGCATGTCTTACTATTCCATAGATCAGCGTATCAGCGTGCTTGTTTGCCATCAGGTCTCTTTATAATTCGGGTTGCAGTGGTAGCTAGCAACCTAGTCAGAGACGATCACATCCAATGTTAAGAAATATAATAACCCATAACTCCTAAAAATAGAGTCAGATCAGAACAAAAAGTACGCCATTAGAACCGTCTTGTCCTAAACCCCTATATAGGTCCCTTGACTTGAACAGCAAGGGCAATATATTGGCTTGAAAATTAATAAAAATGGCAGCTACTACAGCATTCTGCCTAAAAGGCATCTTTTTTTTCTTTTCCTTTTCTTTTCCACAGATAGCTTGGCAATGGAACTTCGTAGAGAGTTGTTATAATAAAATTCATGGTAACGAACTGTATAGTAAGAGCGAATTGTCTCAATGGTAACCGAAACGTTAAAAAACGGAATTTTGATACCAATAGATACATCAAAAGAATTGGAATTTTACATTTATTTTAAATATATAAGTTACATCAAGTTTAGTTTTACCTATCTACTATAGATGATTACTCATTTACTTTTTTTTAAACAGCAATCCCCTGCTAGTCTTTAAGTTGGCAGACCCTCTAACAGATGTTGTGTGGTCTCCCTATTCTAGTACTACGCTCGCAACAATCAGCTCCGCTGGGAAGGTGTATGTTTTTGATCTTTCAGTCAAAAAGTTTGAGCCAATATGTGTTCAGAGACTCGCTCCTCGAGACAGACCAAAGCTTACCCGAATTGCATTCAATAAAAACCAGCCTTTGATCATAGTGGGCGAAGAGAGGTAAGCTTTCAACTTTGCTATTTTTATGAAATGTTATTTTCTGTTGGAATTCATGCTGAAAAGTTCTTGCCAGTTTAAATGTTCCGCTATATTACAGGTTTTATGTAGTTCGGCATTTCTCCAGTGATTATACTCTAAACAGTGCAACATCATTACAGTTACAATGAAAACTATAAAGCCCTTAAAACCAGAAATTCTGAAAGAATGGTGTCGGATTGAAAAAAAGAAACAAGTATACCATTGAAATTGCAGTGACCAAAAACCTTACAGAGGAGGTTTACAATCCCCTAACTGGAAAAACAAGGAAAATCACTTTTTGTACGAGTAGCACTGATATGTCACTTTTTCTCCCTGCTGCTAGCGGGGCACTTGAACATCATAGTGAGCTGTTTAAGGGCTCGTTTTAAAGAAAACCACTATATATCGTGCCTTTTATAATTAGTGCCCCTTCGACGGCTGATATGTGTGCAGTATGTTTTGGTTCGAATCATTCTCTGACATATCCAACTTAGTATTCTAAGCCTTTTGGAGACTCAGGATCAAACATGGCCCCTTCTACCAAAAACCAGCCTTATATATAAACAATGGCAACTTCCATAACTCCCAATCCCTATTTGACCTCTAGGCTAATTGGAACAATATGGCTATTAGGGGCCTTGGCTTTGATAACCAGATAAATGTCTTATTTTGTTGTTTCTCCGATTAGGTTAACATTTTTCGCATTTTTGGCACTCTTTGTTTCACTCCTCCCTTTCGATTTACTTTGTAATTTTCGGTTTTCCCTTTTCGTGTAATATTTTGGGTAAATTTTTTTGCAGGCTGGATGATTAGCTTTGAGTAGAAACTGCGTAGTTAGGATGAGTCATCCCGAACCAAAATGTATTTTTAAACGACTAGATATGTATGAAATTTGACTGGGGTAAGAGAGAGGATTAATTCATACATTCTGAATGACGAGTAGCCGTCACGCGACAACTCAAAATCAATCCAATCTTTTATCCCTTAATTTTATGACTATCTACCCTAGCTCTGTCCTAGGAATGACCTATGGATGGGTCTATCAACAAATGGGTCTATGGATCTATCAACAAAATGAAATGCCATAATTTTTATACAATCCTAAAATGGGATTATCCCAGATTTGCCTCTCAATTACTCGGACTATCTGTCTACAATTAGCCATATCTTGATGCTTAATGCAAAAATCATAAGGACAGAAGTCTTAAAATCCCGGGTGCGTCAGAGTGGTTGTGGCACCGAGGTGCCAGAGGGCTTACATTAGTGGAAACTGACCATTGCAGCCCATTAAATTACGAATGTTGGTGGAGGAATATTAAAAAAGAAATCGTTTGACCGCGATACTTTATCCTATCTCCATCAATAGTGGCACTCGTATCGCTGTACCACGTATCCAGGCAGCACTGGAAACTAACACTGGTGACCTTAGGGTAATAATACTGGCAGTTAAAATCTAAGAGCACTAACGGAACACCGGTAGTGAATCGAACATGCATTTCTGAAGATACGAATTAATTTGGCCTATATAGTACTACTATTACTACTACTAACAACTCACCGCAGCACCAAACCGCCTGAGGCCAACACAGCTACGCACGCTCCTCCTCCATCCCAATCTATTTAAAGCCTCCCTTTTTACACCCTCCCACGAAGTTCCCGTTTCCTTCAAATCTTTCTTTATGACGTCCTCCCACCCCAGACGAGGACGACCTGCATTCCGTTTAGCCCTAAACGTTTGGCCAAAAAGAACAGTCTTCGACAATCTGTCGTCCTTGATCCACACAAAGTGCCCGAGCCACCTCAACCTATCTTCCATTATAGCTCTAGAGGGCGGTATTGAACCACATTTTTCATACAACTTATTGTTTGAAATACGGTCAGTCAGTCGGGTACCCAGAACAATCCTTAAGCAATTTCTCTGGAAAACATCCTAAATAAAGAAGACAGCCTGCATAAAGGGGCCTATATAGTAGCGTACAAAAAATTGCATGGAGAAGAACATAATTAAATACCCAATTGCTAATTTTGAAAATTTGACGAGCTTGGCTTTACCTAGGGAAAAAGCATTGCATAAGCAAGGATGACTTTAATGATAGGGTGTTAGGTATAGCCTAATGAAATATCATACAAAGTAGAAAAAATGAACGAATAAATCTACCGTTATCGCCGGAATAATGATATAATTTTGAGATTTGGAGAATAAATAGAGATGATTTTGAATAAACTGAGTAAATGATTTATGGGCGAATTGATTTTGCAGTAGAGGAATCTCTCCGAATTTGAAATATTAAGGGGTTGGGGAACAGATGAAAAAAAGTAAAATTTGGATAATAGTTTGAGTGGATTTAGTGGACTTAGAGATAATCTTCAGTTTCGAAGGTTGTGGGATTATTGACACGGCAAATTAGCGAGAATTTGTCCGTTAGCGCGTAATTTTGACACTAAAGTAATATAAGCTTATTCTTTTTGGCATAATCTGCCTAGGTGGAAATTACATTTGGTGCCACCAGCATCTGGTGCGGATTCTTGGTGTGTGTCACAGGGTAGTTTTGCCTGTGTGACTTTAAGTCCAGCTAATCCATCAAAACAATATTCGCACATTTGTTCGGTTCCTCTCTCGCCTGTTATAACCCCAAACACAGGCAGAAAAGTAATTTGGAACGAATAGACCCAGAGAATGGAATGAGAGAAAATAATGAAAGGAGAAATCAGTATACGTAGACCAAATATCAGAAATTCATAGCAGGGGATTCCAGAAAAGTAACCATGTATAATTTATGCAAATGATGAATTACTGGGCCCGAAAAGAAAAAGGTGAGAGAATAGACAGGGAATGAAAAGAGGAAGAAGGCAGGAAACAGATAGATTTAGACAGAGAAGAATGGAGGGCATGGATGGAAATTTCAAAGGGCCTCAAAGATCTTCGGCATTGAATTAATTCGTACGGTCAACCAATGAAAGTAAATGAAGATTTTTGTGTACATCTATAATTTTCAAAGAACCACGGAATTAAACAAACAGCCTGGAGAGGACTGGGTAGCATTGATTCAACCCTACCTTAAGGCAGGACAGTACGATTACCGGAAATTGGCTATGCAGAAGAGAAAATACTGTAAAAAAGGGGTGGTATCCTTAGGTAAATGCAAACGGGTTTAAAAGGCGTTTCTTTACCTGTCTGAGCAAAATTGGAGTGCCAGGATTCCCAGTTGTAACCTGATCTGAAAAGACTAAATCACAAAAAAAAAGGTAAAAACTGGACACATATAAAGAATTTTGTTCCGCTTTCAGCATTACCATTCAGTCAAGTTGAGGAAGGAGTAAATTTAATCAATTGAAGTTGAGGAAGGAGTTAAAAAAAATCAGTTATAGAAAAGATATGAGGATAATTGATAAAACATTGACAAGAGTAGAATGTGCATAATGAATATACGTGCTGCTATAGCCACTACGACTAAGGCACACTTGAGGATCAATGAACTCTATCAAGGCCATTTCCTAAGGTACTCTTTAGAGTAACAGAACTTTTAGAGAGTGAATATCCCCTCACAGTGTCGTATGAACAACAACGCTGCTATACACCTTTCGGAGAGAGTGATCATCCCCTTGTAGTGTTGTGTGGATAACACCACCGCTATACACTTTTCAAAGAGAGTCAGTGTCATTACTTCCAATTGGGTACGGTCTTTTGGATTTAATTGCTGCCTATTTACATCCGATTGGGTGTGGTCTTTAACGGATGATGGGTGTGATCTTTTGGATTGCACAATGAATTTCTCTGGCCTTGAGTGTGGATATAAAAAACATTGGTGGGGAGTTATTATCCCAGTTCCAAATATGCAACAGATTGCGTAATGATGTAAGATGTTCTCTAAGCATTTTCCGATGATTTCAGAAATATTTGACAGGTGTAGGGTTTGAACTCGAGACTCCTAAGGACGAAGGAATGGCGTTCTAGTCAACTGAACTAACAAGTTGATGCTAATAAATGGTTCTTAGAAATATATTTACAGAAACCCTCACATATCATCTTATGAATTAACAATTAAATGAAATGTGTAGTATCCTGTTAATACGTCCAACCGCAACCATTAAATTTATGAATTATTTGTCTGGTGTAGGAATCGAATGTGAGACCAGAGATTTCTTACGGTAAAAAAAATGATGCGTTAGTCATATGGACCAACGAGACAATGATATTATTATGTTCTTAAAACTACATTCTAAGCAATAGGTTTCATGCACTTGCTATGCTATTGCATTTTGTGTGTTTGTATATTATATATCACCTTTAGTTTAAAAACCACCCGTCCCTACTATCCATTCTTGAACTTTTGAATTAAATACGTGGAACATTTTTGAACCTGGGCCTTCAGAGGACTGTAAAGAGTAATATCAAAACTAAAACACACACAAAACTTTGTTCGGATGGTTTACAAGCTTAGCCTAAACTGCCTTAGCCAAAAACTGCCTTCGGGTGGTTTCCCTTTGGGGCGAATCTTAATTTTTCTCTGAACATTTTATTCTTTTTTACTATTTAGTCAATGCCATCCCCTAAGGCATTCTTGAGGATCAACGAACTCTATCAAGGCCATTCCCTAAGTACCCTTGAGGGTCACTGAATTCTTGCATAATTGATTTCTCTGGACTTGAGTGTTAGTTGCGCAATGGTATAGCCCAAAGTTACTCTTGATAGTCACTGAAATCTTGTATAACTGATTTTTCTGGCCTTAAGCATTAGTTGCGTAATGACTACGATTTTTATGATTCCCCCCGTAATGAATTATAAAGGTGTCATGTATCATTTCGTCGTATGGATAAAAGTGGTGTCATGCATCATTGCACGGGAGTCAATAAACCACAATCGATGTCTCTGGCCTTGAATGTGGAAATACAAACATGATTTACTTCTTAACCTTGCTCTTAATGAAACTCTAAGACAAAATAAAAAAGGATAAAAGATTTATTGCAAATATTAAGCAAAAATATTCTTATAAGAGCCAAAAATGATGAGATTTGGCATAAATTGATACACTGGAGTTCTTCCAGACCCATAATGAATGTGTGTATGCCTTATTTCTTTTATATGAATCTTCTCTGTCATTTTTCAATAAATCTGAAGAATTCCTCCAAGGGGACTCTGCATTTCTTCATCTTTTATTTGTTTGTTCGTTATCCCTTTCTAGTATACTCTACCTCCTTTTCCAATACCTTTTTTGTGCTTTTGATTTTTCTTTGGTGGTAAGGGCATCCTACCTTCCACTAGTTTCTAACTTGACCAATCTAAAACTGAGCTTTTCTCCATTCTAATTGATTTCATTTGTTTCAATATTTTCTCCTCATCTCTTCAAGATTCTCCTTGACTTTTCCATTGTCTACGTGTTCCAAATTGGCTGCATTAGACTCAAAAGAATTGGTGAAATCCTGATAACAACCTTTACAGATGAAACAATCACAGTAAAAAGATGTTTTTATTTCAATATTTTCATCCATCATAGCTTAATTTGAAACTAGCAGAGCGATTGCTTCTGGTAACAGTCTCTGAAACATGTCCCTGATGTGACGATTGTTTCTCATAAAATATAGAGAAAACCCTGAAAATTCCGACTGACATGTCTCTGACTTTTGAAATAAAAGTTCAATTCGCTTGTTTCTGACTTTGGAAGATAAAATCCTGTTCATCTATCTCAGACTCCTGGTAGAGGAGGAGGGATATACCTTGTGTAGCATTTTACCTATGAACTTGAACTATTCTAAAAAATAAATACGGGTTAAGCTTAAAGATATTTATGGCTTGGATATATTCAAAAGGATTTCTTTTGAAAAAAACACATAGTTACATAAAAATAATACTTAAAGTTCACTATTAAACATCCACAAACGAGGATTCCATGATATAGAATAGTTTTTACCGTGTTGTGTGCACTTGTCACGATCAAGTATGTCCCTTGGTATCCACTGTGCGAAGAATCTAACCTTTTCTTCGGGAAGGTGACAATCTCCTTCAAATTTAGCACATTTAAACTCTTCTAAATTGAAAAGTGAAATTTTAGGGTCACAGTTTTGAAGTGTAGGTATATCACCCTTAACGTACAGTGCTTCAACTCCAAGAAATTGCATATTTCTCGAACTCTTCCTGTTCAGTTCTCAGTTCATTTCCGCACTTATTATATGGTACAATCACTCGGTCGTAGAATTCCAGTCTGTTCATATGATGTAATGTAGTACACAGGCTTTTACCATACTCAAACATATTATAGTTCCCTTTCCAATGATAAAAGTCAATTTTTTCGTGTTCCACAGATAATAACAGAATGCAAATTCAAATATAACACCACAAGATAATTTTTTCAAACCAATAAATTCAGTATCATACATTCCAATCATCTTGAAAGCTATTGATGTATCATTTAAGTAGAGAAATACTTCATAAAACTTTTATGCCTTTGCTCAAGATTAAAAAGACTTGTTCCGTAATACAGAAAGTAGAAGTTCTTTGATCCCAACAGAATCCAAGTGTCTTAGGGTTAATTCGTTGCGCAATTTACATTCAAGGCCAGAGAAATCGATTGTGCAATAGTTCATTGACTCCAATAGTTACACAGCTGGTTTTTTCCTATGGTTAGGGGGGGGGTCGACAACCCGTCTAAATTCATTGCAGGTAGGAGTCATAAAACCCATAGAATTCATTGCGGGGAGGAGTTATAAGACTCTCAGTATCTATTGCATGCAAATGAAGCGTGGAATTGTTACGCAACTTAGCTTGCAAAAATATT
>JAQQPU010014762.1:2347-22252 GCA_029168905.1 Artemia sp. Kazakhstan ARC1039
TAATTTGGTACCTTGTGGGGCGCCACATGTAATTTCCACCCATTCCGATTCAATATCACCGGGAAAAAGGGCGTACACTTTTTGATACATGTGACGTAAGAAATCAACTACTAATTGGAGGATGTGCTTACGGGCAACCATTGACTTGAGATTCTGGGCGGCAAGAGGGTGCTTAATCAAATCAAATGCCTTTCGGTAGTCTACCAGAAGTAAATCTACAAACGAGCTTCCAAACTCCAACCATTCAACTACTAGGTGATAAAGCCGTACTAAATAAACAGACGTGCTGCATCCCTTCAAGCAACCATACTGGAAGGGGTCAAGTGACGGTGAAATGTCCGTGAGAAGTTCACGATATATGAAAGATTCTGCAACTTTAGCAAAGTTCGGTGTGATCAAAATAGGTCTTAACTGATCACATGTCTTAGGTCCTTTAACTTTGGGTATTACGCGAACATAGGCTCGCTTCCAAGCATCGGGAAAGGTTTGTTCACTGAAGCACTGACTGATGATCGATGCCAATGGTTTGGCTAAAAACAAGGCATATTCGCGAATATGTTTGACCGGCAACTCACCAGGGTAGGAAGAGCAATTCGGTTTTAGTTTTTTAAGTTCTTTAAAAACAGCAAATTCGGTAAACTATTTTATTTCGTCAGTTTCAGAATCGACTAAGAGATCAACCAGTTCGGCCTCTGTAATTGAGGGGTAGGTGGTACAAATGCCAGCAAAGAGCTCGTTTACGTCTGAAGCGCTCATTTGAGATCCGTCAGGCTTGGGTATTTTTAGCTCACTGTTAACTGACTTGCCAGTCATTTGTTTCACTGTGGAATGCCACTTCCGACTGCTACTTTGGAGAAGGGGTACTACCTTTTCCCGAACATAATTTCTTCGCTTGAAACGATTGACGGCCACGATTCGATTTCTAAGTTTCGCCGCCGCGGCTATTTGTCCGGAACTGTGCAGCTTGCACCTCATCTTGATCATTTGTTTGAGATCGCTTGTGATCCATGGCTTATCGGACTCACTTACCACTACAACTTTAGTGGGAAAAAACTTGTGAAACATCTCTAACAGAAGAGAGTTGAACTGCTGAACTTTGCTATTCAGGTTTACTATAGAACACAGGTCGTCGAAGCAGTAAGTCCCGATCCACCGACCGAAGTCACAGATTGATTGAGAGTTAAGCGGACGAATAGTCACTTTGGTTCTCTTTGGCTTCGGTTGGTTATTTTTGGCTTGCCAGAGAATTACATAATGATCTGAACTCTGGAGAGGACCTAACGACCGAGGGGAGTAATAATTGTCACTCATGTTTGTAAAAATTAGGTCTAGAGTACTGCCACTCTGGTGCGTAGCAATGGTAACTACCTGCTTCAGATCAAGGACACTAGATACCCATTGTCTGTTCGTCTGGTTAAAATCGCCAGCTATTATGAAGCCAGGATAGGCATGGGCACGACGAAGTTTATCGATGTAGGTCTGTAAGTAGCAGATAAGCTCTTTCCTATTTTTTGCACCCTCTGGGTAATACACAGATGCAATTATCAAACATGAGAACTTTTTTGATAGTTTGGATGGCTTGCACTCTACCCAGACAACTTCGTGACACTAATCGGTTGGTATATTTAACAGTTTAGATGAAATGTCATTACGAATATAGATACCAACGCCACCACCTTTTCTACTCAAGCCTCTATCACGGCGAGTGTTGAAATAGCTAGTGTAGCCTTTTATTCTACCCATTTCATCAGTGATATCCCAGCATTCGGTAACTGCGGCAATAGGAACACTCACTTCTCTCAGAAGTATTTCCATCTCGTCAACTTTATTTGTTAAGGATCGGGCATTACACAGAATAAAATTCGGAAGCTTTGCCTGAGCTGATAACTGTTCAGGACGTAATAGCGGGGGAAGTTCATCAGAGGAACACGGTAAGATCGGCTGCAGCTGTGATGAAGAAAGAGTGGGAGGAATTTCGTACCTTTGCAAACATCTTATTTTCACAAGAGTCCTTGGTTCACATACAGCCGTCCTCCGGTCAGAAAGACTTTCCTCAAAAACATGAACGGGTATGGCCGTCTGTCTGTTTCGCCGCCCGCCTCTTTTTCCACGCCGCCTACGCTTTTTTTAAGCACCACAAGCAGGGAGTCCTCTGATGGCCGTTTGAGTAATCCAAAAAGCCACAGACTGACAAATGTAAATGGCGTTGTAGCTTTATTTCCGCCAAAATTGACGATAGCATACAAATATCTTTCGACTGATCATTTAATACGCTCTAGCATCTTCTGCATGTTTAAGCGCCTCCAAATGCTCAAATTCTCAGATTTTAGAATTCGGTAAAATAGTATAAGCTAGTCAACTGAAATTTAAAAGGGTTAAAACATATATATCGTTTTTTGTCAGTTTAACTACGAGTAGAATTTCGTAAATTAAACGATAACATAATCCGGAAAAGAAACTTAGCAACTCAATACAACAAAATTCTCGTACTTACCTAGCTTATCAGCAAAATCTAGGAGGGCAAGTCGTAAATTTTGTTTTGGATGAAGCACGCTGACGTGAAGCGAATGCCTCGCAATAACAGCCGATTAAACTTTAAAAAGTAGAATTTTGTCACGAAGCAGCAATTTTTATTAACACTAAAACTGTCAATTCAAATGTATTTTAGCTCTTTTTCATTCCCTTTTTGCGCCATACCCAGTTTCTAGGGTGAGAATATAACAAGAGGTATAAATAATGGTGAACGGCCGCCTATCAAAAATGGCTGGGCCTTAGGAAAGCATTTAATGCTCTTTCATTCTCTTAAGCTCCTCCAAAACTCTTTGCCATAAATTATGTCTGATAAATCAGGCTGTAGTCCCAGTAGTCATCTCTGAAGTCCTAGCCTGCCCCCCCTCCTTGTATGACACCTCTATATCTATAATTGTTTGTTATATGCTCGGTTATATGATTTCCCCGCAAAACTTGCGATTTATACATTAATCCGAAGTTGTAGCGCGATATTAAGATCTTACTTCTGTAGGCTAAACTTTAGTTCGCATGGAATTTATTGCATGAAGCAAAGGCTATAAGTTTATATTAGTCAAACCATAAATGGCAAAATTACACACCTCACTTGGGCCAGCTTCTGTTGCTGCTACACTATCCACCAACTTAGATTTTTTATCCGGTTGACTAGGTTTAAAAATATCGATTATTTTTCTCTGACTCATCGCGCACTCTTATTCAACAAATGAATTCATTCAATACTATCTTTACTTGACAATGCTAGAGAAAACACGAGGCTCCGGGTTACGCGTCATTTCGTATAAGATTTTGTATTCGATAAAATTTGTATTTTTTATTCGGATGAAGGATAAATAAGGGTATAATCTAAAAAAATCTGGGGGATGGGGGCAAAATCAGGTCTGGGGGGGGGGGGCAAAACGAAGTCTGGGGGCAACTGCCCCCCTGCCTCATAGCAATTTACGCCCCTGTGCTATACTACACACATATATTTAATGGGCGTCCATTTTTCACTTAGGGTAAGAGTCAAGAATACTTTATTATTTTCATGTTCAGAATAGATGTTTTGCAAAATTTTACATTTTGTATTTAATTTTGTTCTTTCCAGAAGGAGTGGAAATGGCTTCTTGGTAACCCTCCCCCCATCCTTTCCTGTGGACGCCCATAAACTATACTTTTAAAAATTAAAAATTTAAATGCTTTATTTTATGCGCCTAATTTGATATAAGGCTTGGTGTTTATTTTATAGCTAATACAGTGTGATTATGGTGGTTCAAGGCTCTTTTTTTATAACAAATACAGAGTGGTTATTTTAAGAAGTGAACCAGGCTTTCCAAGCAAGAATTCAAGCCAAGGGTGAATGCTTAATATTTTAAAAGAAGAAGGGGTTGAGCAAGATAAAGTAATGAAGTGATAATCTCTAGTAGACAGGCTGTCCGAAAATCAAGCAAGGCCACCATTTGGAAGGGAACCCTTAAGCCATGGTCCTTGAGACACCATGGTGCAGAAAAGGGAATTCAATCTCCTCTAAGATTTTGAAAGTAAAGTCTGAGTAAGAGTTTGAAGTTTTTTTTTTGTAGACAATAAAATCTTCCTAGTTTTGGTCTTGTGTCAATGTGTGGGATGAATATTCTTTGTTCAAACTGCCGAAACATTCCTATTGTTTATTGTAGCAATCCCTATTTTTGGCAAGTGCATCTTCAATAATTATTGTGTCTGAATGCACGAAATACTGATCTTTGCATTGATTTCGGCAAAAATCGTCAGTATAGGGATTTGACTCTATTACACGACTTTTTGATTCGCTCTTTCCTATATGCATCGAAACCCTTGGGTTAGCACATTTACAGAAGGGATTATTACAACATTTTGAATATACTGTTTGTCGGTCCCACCACTTATGAGAATAGAGGTGACGCTGTGGGGGTTGACTGATTTGTTTCAATGATGTTTGCTAGTCGTAGCCCTTTTGCAGTGCGTGATTGAATGCTATTCGTTGGTTGTAATATTGCCAAGGCTGGTGCTGGTTGTAAGAAATGGGTATTGCTGGTACTGAGTTGTTGTAAGTCGTAACCCTGCAAAAATAGTGTAAAATTATGAGACGTTTGACATACGGTGAATAAATTATGGTTAAGGCTGAAGAATAAAATAAACAGTTAAACATTTTAATGATATAAGTAAGATTTGATATTGTTCGGCAGGGGCGTAGCCTCCAGTAATTTTATTGGAGGGGGAAAGAGAAGTCTATATCTTGATTGTCAAGGGACATCGGCTATATAATATTTTTTATCTGATTTATTTGGGGGGAGAGAGGGAGGGTAACTGCTCCCAATACCCCCTCCCCCCCAAAAAAAAACTAAACCCTTGTTGCAGTGGAAATTACTAATTAAAAGCTTGAAGCATTGATTAAAATATTTAGAAAAAAAAGAATTGGGACAAGATAGGTTTTGCTACGTAGCTTTGGTAAATCTTGACAAATCCTGGAATAAAATATCTCAGCAATTTGTGAAAGCCATATAAACCTTTTGTGTTGTTTTATTAACAAAAAAAGCAAATCTTTACTATTTGAAGCCTATTGTATGGATAAAGTCTAAATTTTAGTCTTGTCTCGGAAGCACATTTCAGCTTTTGAGTTTTTGCCTCTTTCTACATTCTAAAATTAATCAAGAAACTCTTTTTTACAAAACAAGTTTTTAAAGAAAAATGAAGAGGTCCATTATACCAAAAATGGTCAGAAATAAAGTCAAAATTTTTCAAAATTTAAAGTTAAAAAAAAGTATCATTAGTTTTCATTTAATCTTTGATTTGTTCTATTTCCGGCGCTTTGTTTTAGTTTTCCTTTAATTTTAAGAATAATTGAGAAAGAAATCATAGTCAGCCAAATTAGACATTAATAAAAGCAAAAAAAAAAGATTGCCCCAAAAATCTGTCCAAATAGGCTATCATGTTTTTACATAAAATTCCAGATCTCAATTTGCATAAAAAGGCGAAATGTTTCGATTGCGGAGTTTTAAGTTTTTTTTAATCTTTCTTTATTGTCTATGGGGGAAAAAATAAATAAGAAGATAAAACAGAAAAAAAACTTTAATCTAAGCGTTCAATAATCAGAGGCAACGCTGTAGCGTTGCCTATAGTAAAGGTCATACGGCTCCAATATTTTATTATTTATTTATTTATTATTTATTATTTTGTTTTCCCAGAGGTACTTCATACGGAAGGGGTTGTCGTAAAAACTTCAAAAGGGTTTCATTAGATTGGAAATCAGGAGTTCTAGTTTCCTTTTTGATAGTCGAAAATGATTGGAGGGCAACTAGCCCCCCACGCCCGTCATTCCCCCAAACACATCCAATCAAATTTTGAGATAGCCATTTTGTTCAGCGTAGTTGATTTCCAGATAGAAAATATATTTTTGAGGAGGACACTCCCCCACAAGGGTTTTTTGTTATGCCCTGGGGGCATATGAGCTTTTTATAGAAGGCGTTGTCGTAGATACTACAAAAAAGGCTCATTCAAATAGAAATTGAAAGGGCTAGTGCCCTTTTTAATAGTTGAACGTGATTGGAGGGCAACTAGCCCCCCCCCACGCCCATCCTTCCCTCAAACACTTCCAATCAAAATTTTGAGATAGCCATTTTGTTCAGCGTAGTTGATTTCCAGATAGAAAACATGTTTTTGAGGAGGACACTCCCCCACAACCCTCAAGGCAAGGGTTTTAAGTTATACCCTGGGGGCATATAAGGTTTTTATAGAAGGCGGTGAAGTAGAAACTTAAAGAAAGGCTCATTCGATTGGAAATTCAAAAGGCTAGTGCCCTTTTTAATAGTCGAAAGTGATTTGAGGGCAACTAACCCCCCTCTCACGCCCACTGTTTCCCCAAACACATCGAATAAAAATTTTGAGACAGCCATTTTATTAAACGTAGTTTTAAGTTCTGGAAAGTAGGTCTTTGAGGATGACAACTCCCCCAGAGCTCTCAGGGCAAGGTTTGTAATTTAAGGATTCTCCGAATCCTTCATATTATTTCTTGTGGAAGGGATGCTCGTATAAACTTTAGAGAGGGTTTATTTGATTGGAAATTGAAAGTTCTTGTTCACTTTTTGAGACTCAAAAGAGATTGGAGGGCAACTAGCCCCCTACCCCTCCTCCACGCCCTAAACGCATCAGATAAAAATTTTGAGGTAGACACTTTGTTAAAATAGTACAAAGTTCTGATAACAAAAAACTCCGTTGTCGACACAGCCCAACAGGGCCCGGGGGTAGGCGTTGTAAGTTATGCCCTGGGGACATATAAACAATCAAACAATCATTAAATAAACAATCAATGCAAACAAACATACCATAGATATTAATGTAAATTAATAAATAAATTTAGCGTTTGAAATTAATTTTTTTATGTTACTAAGTTTTAGACAATAGAAAACTAAAGGTCGTAAAGGCAATAAGGTTTCGATGTTTTATTGTTTTTTAGTTGTACACTAAGATTAGTGAAAACAGGGCCACCAACGGGAAGGTTGTGCACAGCCAGCCCCGTCCGCCCACCTTTTAGGATTAAACTCGACCCCCTAATATCCTCCCATTTGTAGCGCAAATGTTAGGATAACCTTATATAGTGCTTGTTATTTGTTATCTCTTTTGTAAAGTTATTTTAGTTTCTTTAATTAATTTTTTCTGTTACTAAGTTTTAGACAATAGAAAACAAAAGGTCGAAAAGACCATAAGGCTTTAATGTTTTATTGGGTCTTTTTCTAAAAACTCCTCATTTTGTTGTGTACAGCCAGCCCTGCCCGCCCACCCCTTACCATTAAACCCGACGCCCTGATATCCTCCCATTTCCAGTGCAAATGTGAGGATAAGTCTGTCCAACCCTGTATTAACACACACCTATTAGGCATCTGCTCTCCTCCCTAACAAGGAAAGAAACAGAGAGTGTAAGGCAGTGGCGGATCCAGGGGAGGGGCGAGGGGGTGCCCCCTAACTTAGTCTAAAGTAATATAATTTAATTAATTGACGCAAGATTGCATTAATTAAACTTGCTATTTTTTCAATCCATTCATTGTTGTCAATCGCTGTCCACAAGTTATGCAAGCTGTCTATTGTTCATATATTATAAGTTTTTTTTATCAAAGAGGTAATCGTATAGACTTTAAAAAAAGCCTCATTCGATTTCAATTGAAAGTTCTAGTTCCGTTTTTCAAAGTCAAGAATAATCGGACAGTAAGCAACCCCCCCCCCATGCCATAAAAACTTGAAACTTTTTGCAATCAAAAACGAACAAAAATTAATTAAAAAAACTTTCCGAAAAATAAGTTTTTCAAAATAAAGTAAAGGCCATTTTAAACTTAAGCTCAGGAGATACAAATACCTGTTAAAATTCAAACTCAAAACGACCAGAAATTACTATTAAAGAATAAATGAAAACCAAAACGAACAGAATTTAAATAAACAATCATATCAAAAACATACAACAAGTAATAATATAAATGAATAAATAGATCTTAAAGCGAGTAATGCCTAGATTGAATATGAAAATCAAACTTAAAACGAAAAAAAATAGTCTGCTATTAAAGCATAAATGAAACTTAAAACGAACAGAATTTAAATAACCAATAAATGCGAACAAACATAGAATATATATTAATGTAAATGAATAAATGAATCTTAAAACGAGTGAAACTTAAAAAGAATATACAGATCAAGTTTGAATCGAATAAAAATAACTACAAACACGAGTTTGGGTATCGCCTCACTGCAGAAGCCTAAAACCTACTGCGTCATTGGCGCTTTACTAAAACGAATTATATTACAAATGTTTTCTTTTGTACTTAATATTGAAAATAAATATTAAATTACAGTAAAATTTTGAACTGATGAGCTTTTAGCAATTAATAGCATTATGCATCAAATATTCAGTTTAATTTGTTAGTTCTTTTCAAGATTGGTCAAGACAAATATAGTTCACTACAACAAAATTTGGATACTGCCCCCTTCTTTAACTGTAAAAACCTAAAGCCTTCTGCGTCATTGGCACTTCACTGAGAACGAATTACTTGTATATTACAAATTTATTCTTTTCCAGTTCTTACAGCATTGAAAATGGAAATAAAAATTACAGTGAAAAAAAATCTTGAACTGATGGATCTTTCAACAATTAATATCATTATATATCTAATATTCAAGTGGTGTAGCAAAGTATAAACACATACTGACCAAGTACTGACAAAACTCTCCAAAAGTGACCCCGCATACCTCAGCGCCTCTAGAGGGTAAATGTTGTAGTACTTAATCGCTCCGAGCCAATAAATTAAATTTAATACAGGTTTTACGGAACAAGTATAATCACCTACGGAACTTTTGATTTACTCGCCAGGTTTGCATAGGTATGGAATCGTCTCCGGAGACGCGGACAAAGGCGATACCCAAACTCTTGTTTGTAGTTGTTTTTATTCGATTCAAACTTGATTTGCATATTCAATTTAAGTTTCACTTGTTTTAAGATTTATTTATTCATTTACATTAATATATATTGTATGTTTGTTCGCATTGATTGTTTATTTAATTTCTGTTCGTTTTAAGTTTCATTTATACTTTAATAGAAAACTATTTTTTTCGTTTTAAGCTTGATTTTCATATTCAATATAAGCATTACTCGTTTTAAGATCTATTTATTCGTTTATATTATTACTTGTTGTATGTTTTTTGCTATGATTATTTATTTAATTTCTGTTCGTGTTGGGTTTCATTTATTCTTTAATAGTAATTTCTGGTCGTTTTGAGTTTGAATTTTAACAGGTAGTTGTATCTCCTGAGCTTAAGTTTAAAATGGCCTTTACTTTATTTTGAAAAACTTATTTTTTAGAAAGTTTTTTTTAATTAATTACAATATAAAAGTCAAATATATTGCAATCATAAAAAATGCTTATTTTCCAGGTTAGCTTAGATGTCTGATGTGCCGTAAAGTGGAGTCTGTTAAGCTTTTATCTACACATATGTTTTTATTATATTTGAATCCTTCGTCAATACTAGGAATTTTGTTTTCTTCTTCGTTACGTGGCCTCCTAGCCCCTCCAAAGCATATACGACCACCCTATTTATAAGAACCTTATATGCCCCAAGGGCATAACTTATATCCCTTTCCCTGAGAGCTGGGGGGGGGGGTTGTCTTCCTCACAGACATAGTTTCCGAAACCTTCAAATAAGCTAAGTAAAATTATTATCTCCGAATTTTGATTGGAGATACTAAGGCAAATGCTGAGCGTGGAGGGGGGCTGCTTGCTCACAAATCACTTTGACTCTTATAAAGGGCATTATAATATTTTGACTATTTTAAATAGAATGGCTATCTCAAAATTTCTATTAGATGCATTTTGGGACAATAAAACTTATAATTGGGGGGGGGGGTTGCTGCCCTCCGATTACTTTGACTAATAACAAGAGCACTAGAGCGTCAGATCCAATGATTCCCCTCTAAAGTTTATATGCCCACGCTTTCTATAAAACCTTATATACCCCCAGGGCATAACTTACAACCCTTGACTTGAGGGCTAGGGGGATTTGTTATCCTCAAAGACATAGTTTCCAGACCTTTCAAATACGTTAAACAAAATGGTTATCTCAAAATTTTTGATTGGAAGCGTTTGGGGAAATGAAGAGCGTGGGGGGGGGGATTCACCCTCTGACAACTTTCAACTAATAGAAAAGGCACTAGTCCTCTCAATTACAAATCAAATGAGCCCTTATGTAGCTTCTACGAAAAAAAAATTTTCATTATTTGCCCCATTATTTATGACCCTTAATTTTAAAATTTAAAAGGGCATGATTTATGACCCTTGTCCTGAAGGCTATGGGGGGGATTTATCATCCTAAAAGACATTATTTCTAGACCTTTCAACTACTTTGAAAAAATAGCTATATCAAATTATTGATCGGAACTATTAGGGGAAATAATGGGCGTGGGGGGAGGGGTGATTCTCCCTCGATTACATTTGACGATTAAAAAGAGCAATAACCCTCTCAATTTCCAAATGAATGAGCCCTTTTTGAAGTTTTTATGACAACGATTTCTATAAAAACCTTATATGCCCCCAGGGCATAAATTACAACCTTAGCGCTAACGGCTTTGGGGGGGGGGGTATTATACTAAAAGACGTAATTCCCTGACCCTTCAACTAGGCTCAACAAAATGGCTATACCAAAATCTTGATCGGAAGTGTTTCGGGAGATGATGGGCTTGGGAGGGGGGCATTATCCCTCCGTTTGCTGTTAATTATTAATAAGGGCACTAGCCCTCTCAATTCCTAATTGAATGAGCCCTGTTTGAAGTTTTTACGATAACATATTCTATAAGAACCTTATATGCCCTCAGGGCATAACCTTTACAACCTTGCCCTTGGGTTTTCGGGGAGACTGTCATCCTCAAAGAAATAATTTCTGATTTTTAAACTACGTTGAACAAAATACTTATCTCAAAACTTAGATGGATGTTTTTGGGGAAATGGTTGGCATGAGAGGGAGGCTAGTTGCTCCCCAGTTGCCTTCGACTATTAATAAGGGCACTACTCTTTCAATTTCCAAAAAAATAAGTTTTTTTGAAGTTTTTATGACAACACTTTCTACAAAAAACCTTATATTCTCCAAGGCATAACTTATTACTCTTGCCTTGAGGGCTCTGCGGGGGTTATCATCCTCAAAGAAATAATTTTTATGCCCTTTTTAATTTTCAATCGTGAGCCCTTTTTGGAGTTTTTATGACAACATTTTCTATAAAAACCTTATATGCCCCAAGGGAAAAACTTACAACCCTTGCCCTGAGGGCTATGGGGGGAGTTTCATCCTCAAAGACATAAGTTCCTGACCATTCAACTACGTTGAACAAAAAGCCTATTTCAAGATTTTGATTGGATGTGTTTGAGGAAATGATGGGCGTGAGAGGGGATTACTTGCCCTTCAATTACTTTCGACTATTTAAAGGACACTAGCCCTTTCGATTTCCAATTGAATGAGCCCTTTTTGAAGTTCCTACGACAACATTTTCTATAAAAGCCTTACATGCCCCAAGGGCATTACTTACAACCATGGCCTTGAAGGTTATGGGGGGGGGGTTGTCATCCTTAAAGGCCTAATTTCAAGAATTTTCAACTGCGTTGATGCTTATCTCAAAATTTTAATTGGATATGTTTAGGGAAATGGTGGGCGTGAGAGGGGAGTTGGTTGCCCTTCAATCAGTCTTGACTATTGAAAAGGGCACCAGCCCTTTCAATTTCCTATCGAATGAGCCCTTTTTGAAGGTTCTACGACAACGCTTTCTATAAAAACCTTATATCCCCCTAGGGTATAACTTACAACCCTTGCCCTGAAGGCTCTGAGTGGGGTTACCATCCTCAAAGACCTAGTTTCCAGAACTTTCAACTACATTGAACAAAATGCCCACCTCAAAATTTTGATTGGATATGTTTGGGGAAATGGTGGGCGTGAAAGGGGGGATAGTTGTCCTCCAATTACTTTCACCTATTAAAAAGGGCAATAGCCCTTTAGATTTCCTATCGATTGGAGTACTTTCAGTCTCTGACCAGTTCAAATCTTAAAACAAAAAAGTACATTCATGGATTAATGTTTTACTTGTGGATAAACCTAGACACGGAGCCAATTGATTTTGCGTAAAAAGAAATTTATTAAGCTAAAATCTGATTACACAAGTGACTTGCTTGTGATTACGGCCTAAGGATTATTTATGGATTGTGGCTTTGGATTAGTATTCAGCACTATTATCATCTGAATCGTGCATTGAAATACCTGGACTACTTGCAATTACTTGAAATTATTTGCAAATTACTGGATTAATTGGCCCACTCAAAGATAAGTAATTATTTATTTTCAGTGCTACGCTCATGTTAAAATTTAAGCCTTTTGACATTGTTCTCGCTAGTTTCAAAAGTTACCCCCCCTTGGCCAGCAATTGTTTTGCAGTCAAAAAGTGGTGCTAAAGGATTATGGAGATACAGTTTTTTGCTACGGCGATCATTCTGAGCACCAAGTGGCAGAGTCTAATTTGAAATTACTTTCGGATAACCCTAGTGCTCGCAAAAGAACGGAAAAAGATGTTGGTAAAGCAATTACCGAATTAGATTCGTTTCCAGACATTTATAAAACGTCATCACCTACTTATCTAGCATTAAACCCAGCGAGCGTTATTGCAGAAGACTCACTGGCACCTAGCCTAATCCTGCAAAAAAATAGCTTTTACCCAGGATGAATTAAATCGGACACAAGTGAATCTTACAGCTGATATTTCCTGTCAAGTTAAGGCTAAACTATCAGACCCTGATACAGCAAATCAAGCAATTGATATTATAGTAAAAAAAATTCATGATGCTATTTCCATTGATTACAACCCAAAATTCCAAGAAATAGAAAAATCACTCAAAGGACTATTTGCAATGGTTAAAAGCTTGGAAATTAGGATTTTGTCATTGGAATCGAAAGTGGATGATTTTGAACAAGAAAAGATGTTGGATTGTTTAGTGATGAATGGAGTAAGGCAGAGGCCTGGAAATGATCTAAAGAAAGAAGTATCGGTTATAATTAAAGACAAGATGCTGGTCCCTGGTTTTGAAGTCAATTATATTGTAAATGTTTATCGATTTAGTTTGAATGACTCTAACGATCAATCTAAAGTGTCCCCAGTGCTAATACACTTCAAAAATGTGGAATTAGCTCGAGTTGTTTTCAAAGAAAAGACTAAACTAGCGAAGAGTGAAATATTTTTATCAGAATCGCTAACAAAAAAGCGTCGTGAAATTTTAAATGCGGCAAGAGATTGCTTCGGTAAATTTAATGTATGGCCTGACTGCTGGCAAATTTTGGCCAAACCACCTGGTCAATCAATGATACGAAAGATTCGATCATTCGCGGATTGTGCTTAGATATTTTTTTTTTTTTGTGTATGTATATTTTATGATTTAATGCCATATCTAAAATTTATTGTCTTTTTTTTACTGGCAAATTAGAAACACCCCCAGTTGTAGGACGACATTTTGAGCTTTAAAATTACCCATTAGATGTTTTAAGCATTATCAATAATTCTATCGGACATGTCAACAGTGATTTGACCACAGTGAACCACGCAGTAATAAGTAAATATGTTTCTAGTCTAAGGGAGGCTGTCAAGCGGGATGGATTCAGTGCTCCAGTTGAATATTCAGGGTCTTTGTTCTTCAATTGACCATCTAAAACAAATTGCTTCTGATGGGCTACCTGACGTTGTTGGTTTATGTGAGACTTTTTTAGATTCTAAAAATGATATGCTTTTGGATTTGCAAGGTTATAAAATGGAACGACTGAATCGACAAAAGATGGCCAAGGGTGGTCTTGCTTTGTATATTTCTAATAGTCTCCCATATTCTCTTAGAATGGATTTATCCAGAAATATCGAAGGTGTCTTTGAGTCACTTTTCGTAGATATTAAATGTGGAGGTAAGGATTTTATTGTTGGTATTATTTATCGATCTCCTAGCGGCTCTATTCCACTGTTTCTACACACCCTTAATGATCTACTGGATACCATCCTAAAACAGTCGACTGAATTAATTATTATGGGAGATTTTAATATAAACTTGATGGATATAAAGTCTTCTGTATCTTTGGATTTTCTGTCGTCCATGCTTGCCGCAGGTACTTTACCTTGTGTATGTATCCCATCTCGCATAACGGAGAGTACGTTATCTCTGATTGACAATATTTTCTGTACGGCTACCTTGATCCAAAATTATGTTTTAGTGAGCGACATTTCCGATCATTTCCCTGTTTACTCTAGATACTGTTTTGATAATTTGACTATTGAGAGGACTTGTGAGTCTGGTAAGAGGCATTTTAGGTTTGGTAAAGTGGAATTGATGCTTCTTAGGTCAAGATTGGCAGAAATTTCTTGAGGTGGTTTTGAGAGTGATTCTGATTTTTGTAATTTATTTGATACTTTTTATGAGTCTATTAAAGAGGCTGTTCTTGATATTTGTTCTGTTTCACCTTCTAATCGAGTCCTTCAAGTCTAAGAATGCTTTTCCTCTAAATCCTTGGATGACCCCTGGTCTCCTTAGGAGTGGTAGGAGAAAAATTTATCTCTGGATGGCCTCTAAGTCTGCTGGCCCTTCAATGAGTAGAAGGGGGGTGCTACTCCCATTGCTCACCCCTGCTGCCACCTACAACTTTTTTTTACATAATTTATGTCTGTTTGTTGTCAGTGAGAATGAAAAAACAGGAATTTTGTCACATTTCTGGATGTTTTCTTGGATGGTTATGTGTGTTGGTCGATTTATTTGATGTTCTTCATGGATGTCAACAGTAATTTATGGATGTTTCTATGGTTTTTGTCAGTGAGAATTTGAAAAACAGGAACTTTCTCACATTTATGTCTGTTTTTATGGTTTTTGTCAGTGAGAATGAAAAAACAGGAACTTTGTCACATTTATGTCTGTTTTCTTGGATGGTTATGTGTGTTGGTCAATTTATTTGATGTTTTTCATGGATGTCAACAGCAATTTATGGTTTTTGTCAGTGAGAATGGAAAAAACAGGAACTTTCTCACTTTCATGGATTATTGAGTCTAATGGGAGCAGGTCAATGACACTTCCTTCTTGTTGTTGCTCGAGGCAAATGTTATGAGTTTCCAGGAAAAAGTTAGATCACGTGTCTCCTTCTCAGCCAATCAGCGAGTCGGTTACATCCCCCTTCTCAGCCAATCAGAGGGCTTGCTTACATATTAGCGACGGAGTGAATATAAGGTAAGGATTTTTGCTATAGTTTTATTAGTCTGTGAATAGAATTCAAAGGAGTGAGAAGAACAGTTTTGACTTTACTCATTTGGATATATATTTGTGTTGATGGCGAGTGGAATGTTTACCCTATTAGAAGTTGATAGTGGAGTTGATGCTAATAATACAAGAGCACCAAACATTGCGGTGGAAATTACGAGAGGATCGCGGCTTTGTCTGGAATGGGATGCAGTATATGCGAGATATGTGATATCCTTGAGCAAATTTAAAATGGAAGATCAATTATGTTTCGCCGCAAAAGTTCATATAGCACATGTGAATAGACTTCAATGTTCTTTAAGTGCATTAGTGAAACATATCGAAGACAATAAACTCTATCGCTAATTGTACATGCATAGTATTATTGATGTTATAATTATTCAATAAAATTGTTTCGAAAATGTTCCCTTTCTTTTCTGGTCAGTCTAGAGTCGGCAGTCAGAGTGAAAGGACTGAAAAATGAATAAATTTGAGGAAGAGAGAATTAGATCAAATCTAGTGTTTATGGGAAAACATTTGATTTTGGATGATGATTTTCTCGAGTTATCTCTTCAACGCAGGATATTCTCTCAAGGAACACTTGACAATATAATGAAAACTGATTCTCCCCCATTGGACTATTGTATGAAACTTTTAAAATGTGATTCAAATGCTTATACTCAATTTATTGATATATTAATTGAAACAAGGCAGAATCATATTGTGGACATACTTTTGAAATCATTGCCAATGTAGATGGCTCCTCCTTCGAAAGAGGTAACGTCACAGAGTTACTCCTCTCCCCTTCCTCCACTTTGAATTTATCGAGCGAGGACAATCAGTTTCGTTTTAGCTGTGAGAGAGTTGACATCGGAAACCAAAAAATGTTCTATATATGTCCATTGTGCATGTACACTCTTGGCAGTTGGACTCAATGTGAGAATTGTACAATTATTGATGACTATAGTGAAAAGTGTAAGTTATGTAATCCTTGCAAATTACATAGAGGCTATGCAGTACAAATTAAAGGATGTAATTCATGTCTTGAGGAGGGGTGTGACTCTCACCCTAGAGGGCACCTGTGCTACAATTGTCACCATGATAAATGTGATCAGTGGGAGAATACTTACCCCGCTATGATTGGAAAGAATCCTAGACGTGATTTTAGTTTATTTCTACGAGATTGGTATCGTCGGGGATTTGAATTATTCTGGGAAGAGGAATCTGGTCTACGATTCAACTGTTGGGGTAACAAGACAATCTGGTTTCTACGTCATCGCTGTGACGACACTGCCTACTATGACTATAAACCAAGTGATTTTTATTTGGCAGTTACCGAATGTGATTCACCACTTGAAAACACTGTATGTGATATTGCTTCAAATAGACAGATTGAAACTCGTGAATTTCATAATATGAATGCAAATAGTATCATTGACTATACAAAGAGATATGACAAGAGTGAAGTTACATTGTACTGCAGAAAATGTGACCCTGACTTTGCAGTCAACCAAGATCAATATACAGTGAATCCAAATGATTTACCAGCATTAGTGCTTCACGACAGTTGCCTATACACCGATGAAGAAATCTAAAAGTGAAGATTTAAAGACATTGTTGTATATATATATATTTTATTAATAAACAAATTCACAAACATTTTTTAAGCACTTTACTCTTAGGGCACTGAAATCAATATTAAATACACTTGTAAGTATATTTTCCACTAGAAAGTCGTTCAGACGTGGATTGTCACCATAAATGTGGAGAAACTGCTTGTAAGTATAGCCACGACATCGGAACACAAAATATAGTAGTGCATGGAAGCCACAGCTTTTAGTCGTTAGATCCTGCACCCTCTTTCGATTTTGAATAATAGTTTTCCCACTGCTCTCAATATAGTTGCTGATGTGAGGCGTGTAGAATGTATAGGATAGGCCAAGAGGATCAAAAAATTCAATCGTCTTCATTGTTTGAAAGATGCACAGCCAATGACCCGTCAGCACAGTCGATGGACTGCTATTAACAATAATCAAGGTATTGTTCGCACTTTGAATTTTTCCAAGATAGTCTGAGGGTAGACAATGGGATTTGTACTGGGACATGTAGGGGTCCATATTAAATACATTTATTATTTGACTGGTGTTCATGGCGCCAAGTCTAGTAGAACACTGCTTTTGGGAGTGACTTCCCAATAGGTTTCATATTGATTTAGTGAGATTAGTGCAATACTCTCAGCCAATGGGTCGGTAAATGTACACTCTAAACGCACAGTCCCCGTACGTACTATACTCATATCCTGTGTGCCAGACAAATCCAATACAATGATACCATGTGTTTTAGCAAACATATCTTCAGTTATACCATTTTCAAATAGTTGCGAATCATGATCTAGGGTTTGCATGATCAACTCATACAATGTTCTATAGGATTTATCAAAGGATAGATTGTAGAGTGGGATACCGTTTACTTTGCACACAAGAGATGAAAGTCCAAACATCTCGAATTTATGTGGGCATTCAGTCCACGATCCTATTGCACTGGCGCTCTTTACAAATGCCAATGCAAGTTTCGAGGGGATTTCGCCATTGATAAAGGATGAATCGGTGAAGGTGCGTGACCCCATGGCAATATGACGTTGATTGGTGATTGTATGAGGAACAAGTAGTTTAATATTATTTCCATTGGCTCTCAGTTTTTCCACGGCCAAAGCAACAGAACTCATAACCTGCTGTTTGCGTACATGAAGTATTGCTGAGGTGAGGGAGAGACTTACATCGGGATTGAAAGCAAATTCTTTTCTCAATATGAAATTGGATGGTGCAAGCGTCAATTTTATATCCACTTTAACATTGGGCGGCAGCCATTGGGGTATATTAAATATTTCATGATATATTTTTCCAACTAGATGTAATTCACTAGTTGTAGCATTTTTAAGTGCATCTGTACTATCAGTATTAGTAATATATTCATATCCATTGAAGGCGCCTCTCAATTCCTTGTATGACTTGGGTGTCATCAACATGAATTGCATATACCTTGCATAGTTTGAGAGATTGTTGCTTGTGCTAACCAGCGTGCCATTGATGTAGACACTAATTTGACGAAATAAATTATGTAGTATACAGTTTTCATAGGATATCCCATCGGCTCGAACTGGCATTGTATTATCGGATTTCCGGACTTTCATTTGTAAATCTATAAATGTTGAAGACATGTCCATAAAGTAGTCTTCATTGGAATAAATTTGAAAGTGGATATTATCAGAGAGGGGTTGTAGTGGATAAAATTGTTCATAGTATCCATGCTTGACACTGACATCAACATTTTCAGCATTGAATAGATTCAATGAGGCGGTGATTGAAGGTTGAGAATCCTTATGCGGTAGGTAGGACATTTTAGGAGAAGAAATCTAGTTTCGATCTAACAATTTTCTTCCTGGGGCTTCTGGTTACACTACGTGTCGGCTTTTTCCTTCTTTTCTTTGACAAGAGGGATGATGTCTTTCGTTTCCGACCTGAGTGGAGACTGATGAGTGATGCATTGTTTCTCGACCTTTTTAAGCCTTTACCATTTTGTTTTAATTTCTCGCCAAGGGTTCGCGCACTGGACCTAAGATTTTCCGTAGCACTTTTTTTAAAATCCTTGCCAGAGCCCCAATCGTATAGTGTAGAGGATGCAAAATCAGTCGCAGCCGGTACAAGATATTTTCTAGCCAGTGGTAGTGAAGAGCGAAACAGCTTAGCAAACCAGCTGCCAAGACCGTAGCCAGACATTGACGAGCGACCCTTGTAATAGTCCATTCCATTTCCCTGTTGTCTTGGACCAAGAGTATTAACATAGCAGTCAATATCAGGACAAGCGAATACCACTTTTCTATTAGACATCTTGCTGTTGAACGATGGGGCGAAAATGACATGTAATCACAGCCAAACCCTTTGAAATTGCTATGGGATCACCTAATTCAGTTCTTAGTGTTAACTGACAGAGTTCCAAATAGGAAGTGTTTACGGGAATATACTGAAGATGCTTTATATTGTAGTGATGAATATGCTCTTGATTGGTTTTTCGTTCAAGAACTCATAGGAGGGGAACATTTGAATTACCGACCCGAGATGTTTCCACAAATGAAGCGTAGAGAAATATACAAGTGTCTGTGGAGAAGGCAGGTGGATAGTCAGCAAAAATGAAATTAGGGTTTCCGGCACTTTTACCATTGATTATATTGAGCTTAAAGCAAAGAACATCCTTTAGGTTATCAATGAGAATAACCTTTTCGCTGGCAATAGGTGAACTAATGTAGATCTTGCCCTCCTCCTTTGAATAGTTGAAATGAAAAGCTCCTTTTTTACGAGCGGAAATTCTTTTATTAATAGAACGACATAAATCATTCATACAGGTGAGTTCCTCGTAGGGTAATTCAATATATGGATAATCCATCCAATTGATTTTTTGAATTTGTTCTTGATCACCTGAAGGTGGTGGCGGCCAATCATAGGGTCTAATTTTTATTTCATATTTACGATCCTTTCTCAGGATGTCATAGGTATTTTTGAGACTACAATCGACAAGAGCCACTTCATACTTTCCGTCGAATTTGATGGTGGGGGAGAGTTTC
>JAQQPU010014764.1:11342-22250 GCA_029168905.1 Artemia sp. Kazakhstan ARC1039
AATCTAATCTTAAGTGCCCGGGCTTCCCACGATTTAAACATTTTCTTCTTTAGTAGTTATGTTTCCACTTGTTTTTAAAGTATAATCTGGAGTTAAGTGCTGGTTCTCTAGGGGAATTCTTGCCTCGTGAGTCTACTACTGCTGCTCCCAAGGACATGTCTGAGAAGTCCCTACACATTAAATCAATTGATTCAAATCTTTTTGCTAGTGCTAATTATTCATCCTGGTCGTCTGAGGCCTTAGATTGTTCTAGTACTCTTCTTGCAATGGAAGGGAGCATGCCACTTTCAAAATACTAATTGTTACGTCATCTGTTCTTATACCAGGAGAATTTTTTGCATAGTCTATTGCCTTTCTCTGATCCGGGAGTAAAATTGGTGTACCAACTCAGATGGCCTTTGTTTCTCGGATTGGAGTTCTTGCAGTTTTTTTGCGGCTGGTTTTTCATGTAAAAAGGTTTCTTTTAGAAGTTTTTCTAAATGATTTAAATCTCTGATTTTAGAAATGTCTCAGCTCGTTGCAAATCTTTGGATTTCTCCCTGTGTCTAGCAAATAGCTTCATTAATCATAGCAAAGTCATTTTTTTCTAAACTCCCTTGTATTTGTTTAAGGGTCGTAATCCACGAATGGTTTTCATTTGGATATGTTATTAACGAGATGGGGTGCCTGCTCTACAAACAGATTTTGAAACCTACTTGTGACGGGTGCATCTCCATATTGCTCATGTAGAGCATTTTTTCTAGCTTGTGCACTCTTTTCTGCTCTTATTCTCTCCTCTTGCGCTTGTCGTAGTACAATTTCTAACTCTTTAATTTTATTTACATTTGAACTCAAGATGGTTCTATTCTTTTCAACTCTTAGTGTGGGAAACGTTCTGACCCCTTAAATTGTTTTAAATCGCTAAAATGAGTCTATTTATAAATTGTGTGAGAACTTTCTCAGTACCTCGATTTAAAATAACCTCAGGTTTAGTATTATGATTACACACACTTAAAGATGATTAACCTATGGCCCTTTTTGAGTAAATTATAGATTATTCGGATATTAGAACTTGTAACAAAGAGAAAGAAAAAGAGAAGAACGAAAGAATCTTAGGAAGGTAAAAAAGTTGTCTAAACTTCCTTTTAAGTCGTTATTTAAAAAAATTTCTTTAATGAACACTTTCAAACTTTCTTGTCTCTGATGGGCTTTGACAATAATCGTTGGAAAAACTGAACACAGACCTTCTTGAGGGGGGGGGGGGGGGGACAGAGAACTAATCTTACCAAAATTTATAATTTTTATTAATCCCCCCCCCATAAACGAAAGTTGCACTGAACTTGAGTACCGCTGTCAACAGTGGTAAGATTGCCCTTACTTATCAGGGCTAAAATTTGGAAGAGTGTTATAATTGAGACGTTTGTAAGATCGGTACTCAGAATACAGTTACAACTGATATTTATTATAACATAGAATAAAAGGAAAATGTTCTATTTCTAATTATTCTTAATTCATCTAACACCTCTTCTAGGTCGGCTGTTGTTTACTCCTCGTTGTTTACCGAAAAATAGGTGTAATTTATTTCTAGGCAACCGATACTTCTAATTGCAAGTGTTACTCTTAAATAAGTACACAAGACTTGCGTACCTAGGTAATTAAAATTCTTTGCTTCAAATTCTTGTTTCTCGGAAACTAGGAATAACCCTTTTATCAGATCTAAAATTATTTGTTTCAACTAAACCGAGTTCTTATGTTTATATCTTGAAGAAGAGGCCAATGCTCTTTGGAACTTTGATAAACTCAAACTTCATCAGAGAAAATTGAATCTATCTGGACAGAAAGACATGAAATTCTTAATCTGACAACTTAATTCCCCTTTCTTCCTCGTACTATCTGTAAAACATCAAGGCCGCCTTTATATAAATATTGGCACGGGTTTAAGAAATGCCAGAGTGGCTAAAAAAGAGGAATATAGTCCCCCTTCGTATAAACGTCAGAGAATACACAAAAAAGGAATATTGTTATTGTCCTATAGTTCCAATCTTCTTATAGCCTATATAAGATTTTAATAAATGCCAGGCAAGTTCCAAGAGTCACTAAGCTGGAAGGAGGAGGCAAAAAGCTCTTTAATCTATTCTTTAAGGTTAAGGGGTTTTTCTTTTACCTAAACCTTAGGTTATTCACAAGTTTTAGTTTCTGGGACGAAACTAATTTTATTTCTATTTTAATCCTTACAAGTTGTACTTTGTCTAGAGTGCCCAAGCCTTGGTTAATTAATATATTCTAACCAAATTATAAACCCAAATCACCAAATATAATAAAATTTCTAGACTCCTAAGCTATTTGTGCGCGTATTTCTCTGCTGCTGATATGTTTTAGTCCAGGGTCGCCATTTGGGGGGGGGGGGCAGGGGGGGCCATTGCCCACCCTAATTTTTCTGGAAGGCCCAAGCTTCCTCCCAAAAAGGCCTTTTTTTCTTTGACAAAATATACAGGAACAAAATTACAATTAGCAATTAGTCAAAATTTTGAAACTGCTACATTTATATCTAGATTAACTTAGATACTAATGAGATTAATAGTGCAACTGGGTCGTGCAAGGGTTGAAGTGACAGATCAGTTTCTGATTTTATTGATTCAACATCTTTCTTATGTGCTGTCATGAGCAGTGTTTCCACTTCTACTTATTTTGGTAGTAGAATACTTATTTTGGACTATTCTACTTCTAAACATCAAATCTACTTATCTACGTGCTTTCTACTTATTTTTGGAGGCTTAAGTTTTCGTGCCGGCCAAGTATTTTGGTTTTGATTCCGTTGAATTGTAATCCTATAATGTCTTATAGAATGGAAGGGTACAATTGTTTTTAGAAGCGGCATCTTTGTCAGAAGCGGAATCTTTGTCGAGACCAGCAAAAAGGAAATTCGGGAAATTATAAAGATCAGTTTTAAATGAATGAATTTGTTTAAAACCGTAAGACCATCCATATATAACCCAGTTCACCAGTTTACTATCTAATATCAGCAGCTGAAGAGCCATTGAGAATTCATGAGTTTGTCAGGAGCTCAAAAACTTAAATTGGTAGCATTGAAGAAGGAGAAAGAAGCAGAAAAGCAAGTTTCTCTGAACAGATGGATTAAGAAGCAAAAGCCAAGTGAACCGGCTCAGCAAGCAAGTAACCTACAGTATTTGTGTTTTATTAAGTCGTTTCTTTTTTTGCGATCTGGTGGACCAAAGTTACTATTCTGAACCGCACTGGGTAGTTTATATGGTGTTAAGGGGATGCGGTACCTTAAATGTTCCCCTATCTCGCCCATTATAGACTTTTTTTTAGTTTGTCTGGCCAAACTATTTAGAATTGATTGGGCAGTCTTGCCCTGGCTTGTAGAGCTTGGATAAGAGATTCGAATAATCGACACAAAACTAAAAGCCGACACCTACTTTCCCGGAAATCTTAGAAAAACCATATAACTTCTCGCGGTTTGTCCCGGAGATAGAGATGTTCAGTTTTAATGAAACATATATCATCGGAAAGCCTATTTTTAATTTTTTCTATTAATTGGAGTAAATTTTCTTCTTAAAGTTCAGGAAAGGACAGTCCCTCAAAATATTCCAGCATACCTGATAGGAAAACACCGAAAATCACCTCAAAGGAATTATCAGTTGACCAGCTTGGTCCCTTTGGGAATTCCCTATGGCGCTAAAAAAAAAGCTAATTCTTTTTTACTGTTGTAAATAAGCTAATTCAGAAGTTAGGTAGCCTCTTTTACTTTCTAGTTTTCATCTTAGATCTTTCCTTTTTTTTCTGTCATTTAATTCTTCTTTAATAAAAGATAAATTATAGCCCCTCAACCAATGCAGTATAGTTATCTTTAAAATTAACTAGCCTTTTACTGAAAAATAATAAATACAAAATAATACTGGATATGCAGTAGACCTGGTTTCCAATAAATTAAATACAAAAACAAGTTTTTTGAACTGAAAGTAAGGAGCGACATTAAAACTTAAAACGAACAGAAATTATGCCGTATATGAAAAGGGCTGTCCCCTCCTCAACGCTTTGCTCTTTACGCTAAAGTTTTTTATTGTTTTAAAAAATATAGTTTTGAGACAGAGTCAAACTTTAGCGTAAAGAGCGAGGCGTTGAGGAGGGGATAGCCTCTTTCATATACGGAATAATTTCTGTTCGTTTTAAGTTTTAATGTCGCTCCTTACTTTCAGTTTAAAAAACTTGTTTTTTTATTTATTTTCTGATCGTTTTTTAGTTAATACAGCTTTTATTTTGGCTCACCGTCATTGAATGAGTAAAAAAAATTTGCATAAAAATTTTACTTTTCTTTTGCTAAATGGATGTCTTTAAATTTGGTTATGATGTAATTTACAAATTAACTTACGTAACTAACGCAACATTTTCTGATACGCTGAATCTGACGGTGTGATTTTCATTAAAATTCTTTCACTTTTAGGGGATGTTTCCCCCCTCTTTAAAAAATCGGGTAAATTTTCTCAGGCTCGTAGCCTTTGATGAGCAATACTAAACTTAATAAAATTTATATATTTAGAATCAGCATTATAAACCCATTCTTTTGATACATTTATTGACATCAAAATTCCGTTTTTCAAAGTTTCGATTACTATTGAGCCGTATCACTGGTTTTTATTTATTGTTTTTTTATTATGTATATGTTATTACGTATATGAGGGGGTTCTCCCCTTGGTCAATACCACGCTCTTTACGTTAAAAGTTAAAAAAAATTTAATTCACAAACCCCTGAATCACAAAGGCCGTTTAATTAGAATAGATAGCTCTTTGAAAGCACTAAAAAAACTGTAGCATAAAGAGCGAGAGATTGACTTGGGGGAGAACCCCCGTATATACGTTATAAGTTCTGTTTGTTTTAAGTTCTAATGTTGCTTCTTACTTTCAGTTGAAAAAACTTGTTTTTTTAAAATTTAATTTCTGATCGTTTTTTAAATAATGATTAGAAATCCGGCGCCTCCTTCATAGAAAGGTCCCTTACCCCAAAGAAACATCCTCCAGGGAAAGATTCTCCCGAGTAACCCCCTCCTTCAGCCCCCCCCCCCTCCAGGAAAAAATCCTTCCTGAAAATGTCTGTATACTTTCCAATAACCAATGAATCATGCTGGCAAGTCCGGCACCCCCTTCATGGCAATTTCCCTTCCCCCATGAAAACTTCCTTCATGGAAAGATCCTCCAACATAACCCCCGACCACCCCCCCCCCCCCCTACCAGAAAAAAACCCTCCTGAAAACTTCTGTATACTTCCCAATAACCAATAATATATGTTAACATTTGGTAAAGTTCATAACTTTTAGCCTTCCCCCCAGGGATTTCGGGGGATCAAGTCATCCTAAAAGACATAGTTATCATATTTTCGACCATGCTGAACAAAATGGCTATCTCAAAATATTTGATCGGGTGACTTTGGGAAAAAAATGAGTGTGGGAGGGGGCCTAGTTGCCCTCCATTTTTTTGGTCACTTAAAAAGGGCAATAGAACTTTTAATTTCCGTTTCAATGAGTCCTCCCACGATATTCTAGGACCACTGGGTCGATACGATCACCCCTGAAAAAAAAAACAAATAAACACGCATCCGTGATCTTTCTTTTGACAAAAAATGCAAAATTCCACATTTTTGCAATAGGAGCTTGAAACCTCTACAGTAGGGTTCTCTGATACGTTGAATATGATGGTGTGATTTTCATTAAGGTTCTATAAATTTTAGGGGGTCTTTCCCCCCTTTTTTGAAAATCAGCCAAATTTTCTCAGGCGTGTCACATTTAATGGGTAGCACTAAACCTGATGAAAATTATATATTTGAAATCAACTTTGAAATCTGATTCTTTTGATGTATCTATTGGTATCAAAAACCCATTTTCTAGAGTTTCGGTTACCATTGAGCCGGGTCGCTCCTTACTTACAGTTCGTTACCACGAACTGTTTGATTAAGATTACCTCTATGTTGTTTTGTTTTGTTCTTTTTCTTCTGCAAAGCACTGTTAATTTTATGGATAACAATGCTACATGGGTTGAGGGGCATAAGCCAAAGATTGTTGTTTTTTTTTCTTTTCTTTCTTTTTTTTATTGATGGAACCACACAGTTTGGCAGTGCTTATAGCATTCGATTTGCTACAATGCCGACTGGTGATATGAAGCCGCATTCGATTTGCTGTAGTCATGCTTCACATTTCGCCATTTGGTCCAAAATTATGAACCTGTTTGGCGGTCACATTATCAGTATTTCTTCGGGCTAAATGGGAGAACGCCGCAGAAAAAATGCAAATAAGCCCACAACGGAGAAGGAAGTAACTGAAACTACAGCAAATCGAACGCGCCTTTAGCTTATTTGCGATCTGTCATGACACCCAAATTATTCATACAAGGATTACTGCAAAGGCTTTTTGCGATTTGGGTTGCTATTGCATTAAGCCCAAAGTTTCTATTATTGTCTTTACGGGTAGATAAGGATCAACGCATGTATAATCATCCGAAAAACACCCTCTGTGGCTTTGCTGAAATTTCTTGTTTTTTTTTTTCCGAAGTTCAATATACTTTAATAAACTGTCACACCATGGAGGAGTTCAAGCACTATTTTTCCTGAACTGCTGTGCCGAAAGCGGAAACTGCAACGCAGTTTGGACTTAACATACTAAAAAAAAGCAACTGTTTAAATGTTGAAAATGAGTTCAATAGTGCTTCAAAGTACAAGAGTGGCTTTCAACCTTTGAGTATATCTTTCAGGTGCCTGACTCAGCACCCGAACAATCCATTGCCATCGCTTTGGGTCCTTCGAAGGACGTGGTGGTCGGTCAGACCGAGCTAGTAGAAAACGAGACGACTCAAAGAGACACTGCGCCTGTCACTGCTCAAGAGGCACAATCTAGAAGAGATACGACTCGAGATGAAGAGCACCATCGTTCAAGTGGTCCTACTGATATTTCTTCATCCTCCTACGACCATCCATGTCAACCACAGCTGCTACGGTACCCTGCACAGGTTTCAGCAAACGGCAAGCTAAGACGGTCATTTAATATTTCGTATTATGGAAAGCATCAAAGGCTTGAGTACTCAGTTAAGGAAAATTCGGTTTTCTGTTTCTGCTGCAGACACTTTGGCGGCACGTCAACCCTTCGTGGACAGAGATACGGGGCGAGACCTTTCATCAAGACCGACGTTAGAAGATGGAAGGACATCTCAAGTGTTCTAGAAGAGCATGCAAAAAGTGACCGCCACAGGGACAGTGCAGTTTCGTGGACGAGGTTCAAAGCTATACAAGCCAAGGAGATGCAACCCATCGCATCTGTTTTGTCAACAGACAGGAATAAGGAGATGAGTGAAAACAGGGAATACGTAAAGGCTTTACTGAAAGTAACGGCCCTACTGGGGCGACTGGGTACAGCCTTTCGTGGCCACGATGAGACTGAATCTTCGGCAAACAAAGGACATTTCGTCAGAACTTTCAATCTTCTCGCCGAGTATTCTCTTACGCTTTTCAACAATCTACAAAGACGATACGGCCACTATACATCCCAAAAATACCAGAACGATCTAATTTCAGTTATCGGATCTAGGTTTCGGTCTACAATAGTGCAAGAAGTTAAGCGTGCCAAATACTTTGCTGTTCTTGTCGACGAGACAAAAGATAATTCAAAGAAAGAACAGTTCGCCATTCTTCTGAGATACTTCGACGAGGGAAAATTACGAGAAAGACCAATAGGATGTTACCATATGAAAAGCCTGGATTCTGTGAGTTTAGCCAGCTTCATTCACGACACAGTGGTGAAACTTGGTCTCGACTGGAATATTGTGTTGCTCAGTGCTACGACGGAGCAAGCGTGATGAGCTTCTCTGGTCTTCAAGCGTGACTGAGAGCGAAAGCGCCACAAGCAATATACATTCAGTGGTATGCGCATAGACTAAATTTGGTCATTGCAAACTGCGTTGAAGGTGTTGGGACTGTTGCCTCATTTTTTTCGTTAGTCCAAAATCTGTAAACGTTCATTTCCAACAGCAACACCAGACATCAGCTTTTTGTCGAGTCCCAAAAGGCTAATCAACTGCCAGTCCTGGAATTAAAAAGGAGTGCTGCGACAAGATGGTCATACTGGCATCAATCAATATCGAAGATAAGACTCCGATATGAATGTGTTCTGGTTGTACTGTCTGCAGTCAGCGAGGGAGCTGATAGTGAAGCTCGAGCAGAAGAAGCTGGGCTCCAGAGAAAAATGGAATCTTTCACAGTTATATTCCAGTTGCTCTATATGGAAACAATTCTGAGGACGACAAACTCCCTTTCTGAGCAGCTTCAGGCAGTTGATCTGGTAATATCTAGGTCCCAGACCTTGATTCAAGCAACTAGGAAGGAAATAGCTGAACTGCGCTCTGACACTTCATCTGCATCGCTTTTGGAGAAGGTAAAAGAGTTTGCTGAGGGCCTTGAAATTGAAGTACCTGACATGAATGGACCCGCGACAAGATCCTCCTCTGCCGGTCAGAAGGGACGACCTAGAAGAACCCAAAAAATTATCAAACACCTGAAAGAATTCATGACCACTTCGACGTTAGGAAAACACTTTGTCGAATCCAACAATAGAGCATCAACTCTAGCGGAAGAACTGAAAAGAGAATACCTGGAGACTGTAGATCGTCTGATTGCGGAATCCGACAGACGGTTTACAGATAACCTTCCAGTGCTCAGTACACTCAAAGCTCTGGACCCCAGCTCTACCAAGTTCATGGATGCAGGGCTCCTCAAGCAATTCTCTGAACTTTATTCTGAAATGGACATTGACCAGATTCTTCTCGAGGCCCAAGCTGGTATTGCCAAGCAGTTTTTGCTCGAGGAGGAGGCAAAGCCGAAGAACTTCTTGGACGTCATCGATAATATTAAGACACTTCCAGTGGCCTATTCAGAAATTATTAAGGTTCTTCATATTGCTGCCACACTTCCTGTCACGACAGCCAGCAATGAACGCTTGTTTTCTGGGCTGGAAATAGTGAAGAACTATCTGCGCTCGACCACAGGAGACGATCGTCTTAGTCACCTGCTTTTGATCTTTGCAGAGAAGGATTTAGTTAAAAACTTGGATTTCGACCAGCTTGTTGACGACTTTGTGAAGATAAAACCACGACGGTTCCCCTTGTTGCCTTAAGTGTTCACTGATCTGTTTCAAAATTTTGTTGTATTTTTGATTTTGTAAATATACTTGATCAAGCAAAGTTTTGCATCGTCATAGCCGGAGCGTGACTCCGACTTGGACTAAAGTATTTACTGTATGCAGCGAGCTGAAGAATTTGGCTACAGAATATACTTTAGTCAAAGCGTTAGTTTCTACAGAGGTTCGGTTTTCGTCAAGTTATAGGTTTGGAAAAGTGGAAGATTCCTAAACGGCTGTTTTTTTAACATCGCACATACCGTTTCCACTTTATTAAGATATCTGGCCTTTTCCGAACCTATGGCATAAGAGCAAAAGAAGGAAAGGCAAAGCAATTGAGACAATTTCCTTAATTTTTACGGTAACTCCCACGGAAGGCAGTTTTTTTTCGGATGAAGCTAGAGGCAATTTTTTTTTATACAAGCCTGCTTCGGGGCCCATGTCGATTGCTTGCCCACCCTAAGGTTTGGCTGAAATGGCGCCTCTGCTTTAGTCAGATTACACATCCTTTAAATAATAAACCCCTTATAAGTTTATTGACAATCCTCTAATGGGAATTTTCGCTCTGACTTCAGTATCAGTTTATGTCTCCAATGTAAGTATTAAATTAATTTAGTATATGGTTTGGTCTTGTTCAGGTGACAGAAATCTTTCAGAAGTTTAATTCTTATCTCAGTATTATTCTCAAAGGGAAATTTATTCTTAGTGGTAGCTTTTATCCTAATTATAAAGAAAACACTTACTCATTCTTGGTTCTAAAAAGACTACCCTTGTTTTTCCTAAAAATCATTATTTTATTCTTGGTCTTATTTTTTATACAATCCCTCATTTTGTTCAAAGGCCGATAATAGTTCTTTGTTCAAAAATAACGGTTACCACTTTCATTATGTTAAAAAAACCCTGTTTTGATGTAATTTTTATCATGTGATATTATCACATGATATTTTAGCGGTGAATCTGATTTTGAAACAGACTGGTTTATTTGAATTTTATGGACAAGTTTGTACCTTGTTGAGTTAAGGGTATAAGATTTCACAAATTTAGATTTGTTATCTTTACACAGAGATCATAATAAGGCTTTGCTAGTTTTACAATTTAGTTAGGTTACAATAAGGCTTTGCTATTTTTACAATTTAGTTAGGTTATGATAAGGCTTTCTCACACGTGGACATAATTTTACATTGGGAGGGAAATTTCCAGGGTGTAAAATTTAGCTAATAATGCCCATACACAAGACAGTAATCTTTTATAAGAACAAAGCACTAAAATTTGAAATGAAAAGCCACTATACCCCCTCCCCCTCACCATCACAAGGTGTGCTATATGGCAAAACTGACGAAATTCAAGAGAAAATGTAAGAAATAAATAAATCACTGATTGATACCTGAAACTATGAATAGAGTTCCAGTCTAGAACTTTAAATTTATTTCAGGTTTGCAATTGTACTATAATTTAATTTAGTTGGTTTGCAGTTGTACTATAATTTAGGCATTTTTTCAAGCATAGGATATAATACTCCAGCTAAATTGTCTGTTTTTGTTTTGGTACAAATGAACCTGCAACGAATACTGGCTTCGATGGCAATAGTTGGTACTGTATTTATTGCCACAAAGCATGGAATGATCGTGAGTGCTTATGGGCAACTTGTGGCTGGTGTGACGGGCACATGCATCGACAAAGTATCCCTGAAAATCTGTCAAAAATTCTGCTGGATCATCAAAAGAGTTCGATAAGTTCTTAAAGTCGACAAAAA
>JAQQPU010014766.1:0-12045 GCA_029168905.1 Artemia sp. Kazakhstan ARC1039
ATATATTTATAATCTCTCTGGGCGCTTGTTTGACGACCCCTCTTCAATGACCTTGTTAAAATGGTACAAGGGAAACTCCGCGCTATGTCTTTTTTTCTTAAATGTAGTCTTGTTTGTAGATCATCAGACCCTAATAACCTACTTGTTGAGACTTAAATCTGCCATAGCATAATGTAAGACACGAATTTCCCATGATTTTTCAGGGCACTTGTTTGAAAACCCCTTCAGGATTTTTACTTTGACACATACAGATATCCATAATATATTATAAGATATTGTATATTTCCGTGGTCTCTCTGTTTTTTTTTTGTTTTTTTTTTGTATCATTATTATAGTCTTGTTTGCACATCCATTTGACTCTAATGCCCTGCCCTTTGAATAGTGAAGATTGTCATTGCATAATCAAGTATATTTATTTCACATTAGCTCTTGTGACACTGGTTTGAGGTGTGTTTGTCAATGACCTCGCTAGAAAGTCAGAGGAAGAATTTGAACTCGCTTTTCCTTGTAACTGTGTTTCTAGATCCATTAAACCTTAGTAGCTTGTTATTGAAACTTAAAAGTATCCGTAGAATATTCCAAGGTCCTACATTGTCAATAAGCTGTAGGGATAATTGTTTCACGAGTCGTTGTCAATAACCATGGAAATTATAGGAACAGGATGTTTTTATTGACTATTCCTTACTTGTATCCCTAGAATAATCTCGATGAATAGAAAATCGTTGAGCTATAGCTGGAGTTGAGCTGACACTAACATCCAAATCAGCAATGCTATGCATATAATTACAGTCCAACAAATGGAGCATAAAACCATCGGGAAAATGTTAAAACGTGGATTACTCCCGATAGTTAGTTTGCCACCTGGCTTTGGTATAACTTCAAACTACCTCCAACTACAAATCCAGGTATTCGTGTTGGAGCAGGTGTGTATGTACCCTGTTGTAACCTGACAGAAAAAATTCCTAGAGATGAAATCCCTCTTAACCCCACTATGGTGCCCTTTCTGCTAAGGAATACCATAACTAAAACTTGGAGTTCAGCTCTCCCAAGCTACACTAAACTTTAATTTCATGATATCTGTTCTCTTAAAATCTGATAAAAGACTGGTAACAGTGACCTGACCACTTTCTAATTTTCAATAAAAAGCAAAGGCGTGGAGAATAAGCATCCAAGTAGACGCAACCCGGCTCCGTGATCGTGACCTGTAAAAAGTGGTGATTGGAGGGAAAGGTAATGGCTTGAAATCCCTTATCAATTTGGTTGTTACAGCCAAGATGGTGACTCAAAAACACTGAATTATAATTACATAGCCAAGGTTTGAAGGGAGACGAAGCTGAGCAGTTTTTATTGGTCTGTCTCGTAATCATACAAAATTTACAGATATGAAAAAAGGACAATTTTATGAAAATAATTGGATCTCCTACTCTATCCAACAAATATAAATGCTGCATCTTCTATAATCTTTCGAGGCACACGTTGTAGAAGCTTTCGTCAATAACCCTGTTAAAATCCAGTTTACGTATTTCATTAAACATGGCCGTGTATGATATTTCCAAGACTTCACTGGATAGCAAAAATGAGGCTAAAGATTTTTTTCAAGGAGTTAATTAGAAAAGCTCTAAAACAATGCATTGAAATTTGGAATAAAATGGCTTCGTTTTCATACATGGCTCATAAATTTGAGGTAATTCCATTTTTGCCATTAACCCCAGGTGACTTGTGTTTTGAACATAAAAGGTATTCTGAGCCTAATCAAGGACACTAGAATCTAAATAATCTCCTGGTTCAATTTTTTTTAAAGAATCTCGTCAGTAATCCTTCTAAAATGCCAAACAGGAACTTTCCGGGAGATTTTTTTTTCGTAATCTTGTTTGGATATGCCGTTGATTATTGGGACTTTTAATTTGGAACATAAAGGTATCCATAACGTAATCCAAGATACGATTTTTTTTTTCCACGATATCTCTGGGCATTTATATTACGATCCCCTGTCAATTACCTTTTTATGTTAGAACTGTAACTGCCAGACACTTTCTTTTTTATTTCTTTTGTTACAATTCTGTTTGTAGGTCAATTAGACCCCAGTGACCTGTGTTTTGAATCATAAATGCATCCAAAGCATACATAAGACATATTTTCCTTAAAACATGATTATATCCATAGCATAATCCAAGATAATAAATTTTCTAGTGGCCCTTGGGGCAATTGTTACTAGAATTTTTTGTCAATGAAATTGCTAAATTTTAAGAGCAGGATCTTTAAGACGAAATCTTTTTGTAACTGTGTTTTCAGATTCATCAGACCCTAGTGTCTTTGAAATATTTCCATAAGACAATCTAAGACAAAAATAATCCGTGTGCTGCGCTCGTTTGAAGAGATCGTAGTGATTGTGTTCAAAGTCCAAATCTTTACTTAAGGTAAGCCAAGACACTTTAAGTTTCATATTTCTTGGGAGATACGTTTGATGAGCCTTTGTCAATGGCCATTAAAAACTATAAGAATAGAAAAAAAAACTAATATAAAAATCATTATCCAGATAAAATATGAATACAATAGCACTATGTAGCAGTGCTTCCATTTCTACTATATTTTAGAGTAGACTACTTTATTCTGATTGTTTCTTCTCTAATATTTTTATACCTACTTTAATACTTTATTTCTACTTTAAATTTGGATTTTCCACTTTTTTCCTTGCCGAGCCTACGGATTTTTGTTTCGGAAATAAGAATTTTGGATACAACGGCGGGATTTCGAAAAACGATTACAAACGTTCTTGTTTTTGTCGGACTTGGATAGACCACCGAAATTTGAAAAACAAAATAACCAACGGGGAAGGACTGAAGGTTTGAATTTTCGAACTGGGAGGCATCCATCAAGAAGCCAGGGGGAGTGCTAAAGTTCACTAGCCTTCTTTTTGTTTTTCGGTTTATTTTTGGACTTCTCCGCTCACTTGTCGTGGTGGAAAGACTTTTCAGCGTTATGAAAACAGTAAAAAATGAAAGGAGGAATGGGCACAAAAACGTACCATTGGCTACGACGATCACTGTCAAGTATGCGATGAAGCTTAAAGTCTCCCCTACGTTCACAGAGAGTTTAAAGAAAAAAATGAAGTCCGTGAAATCAGATGCGACTGCGTCCGAATGCGTCACTTTTTTGCGTCCGAGGCATTGGGAAAGACGATGGGGATGGCGACGACAACGCTGACTCGGGGTATTAATCTTAGTATTTGGTGTTTTCTCTTAAATCTTGTTATTTTGTAATTCTCATTAAATTTTTCTGAATACAAATTAACGTGCGTCTACATTCGGCATTTTCTGGAAACCTGGGAGGCAGGTAGCAGTCTACACTAATTAGAATCAAATAATTCAAAAGATCAAAATCCAGGCGCTGTCCTTAAATCAAGCTTTTAGTTAGTCATTTTCGCTACTATACTCTGCTTCAAATTAATAACTCAATATGAAAAAAAAAATCAAAACAGAAATATTGCGTGAAAAGGCCACAGGTTGGATATCATTCATGCCGATCCTTCGTACCACTTAAAATCAAAACGAGGATGTTGCAAAAGTAGTAACAGAGAAGGAAAAATAATGGAAAAGAAAACCAAATAAATAACATATATTTATATGATCCAGAATCTGAGATCTGGACCTGGAATCTATAAATCAAAACTGAACTTAACTAGTCAATAAATGAAAACCATTGTTTTAAACGTCAAGAGAAGATACTTTGGTACACGTAAAAGATCTTGAGTTGCAAAATAAGTCGTCCTGAACAAATGCTATTAAAAGTCAGCCTAATAAGTCTTTACTTGTAACTTGGAAAGAAGTCAGAAAATAGGGAAACTTTGAGGGATTTCGGTATTGAAAATAGGTGATTTTCGACCAGTCTTTTAAGGATTGACAAAAATTTGAAGTGGATACACTAGTAATATAACGTAAGCTCGGATTGTGTCCTACTATAATTCTACTCTTTTTTCGCACTTAAATACTTTATTCCCACATTAGTGGAATCGAAGCACTGCTATGTAGATTATTCTATTTGACAATATTCCCTTTAATACAAAGTTTTTTGCTGCTACTATACAATGAAGAGACCTAGAATTTTGCAAAGTCCACTATCTTAACCTTCTAAGGAAATTTAGCCTCTTACCTGAAAAAACTGCTTATACCACAGGAAAAAATGACGCAAACCATAAACTTTCTACTCATCTGTCAGGCACCTAAACTAGGCTTTCAGAGCTTCTTTCGTTCTCAATGTATCCTTACTATAAATTAAATGAAAAAACAAGTTTTTTTCAATTAAGAGTAAGGAGCAACATCAAAACTTAAAACACACATAAATTATTACTTATATGAGGGGGACTGCCCTCTCCTCAATACCTCGCTTTTTATGCTTATGTTTTTTAGAACATTCAAAAAAGCTTATTATTCTAATTAGAGCCCCTGTGTTTCAGGAGTCGCTCTAAAAGAATTGGGACAAAAAGTAAAAATTTAGTGTAAAGAGCGAGGTATATAGGAGAGGGCAGCCCCCCCTCATATACGTGATAATTTCTGTTTGTTTTAAGTTTTGATGTTGCTCCTTACTTTCAGTTGAATTTTTTTATTTAATCTCTAATCGTAATTCATATTCTAAAATTATGGAGACAAAACCGACTCCCCTCCGTGGAAAGTTGCTTCTCCTGACGGACGATCTCTTCGTAAGAAATTATTCCCACGTAAAATGCCGCGCCCCCTCCAGGATTATTTTTCTCAGACAATTTCAGTTTAGCTGAAAATTCCCCCCGAAAAATTTCTGGTGGACGGTTCCAGGTGAACATTTTTTCTTAGCACACTTTCATTTGAAAAAGACTTTTATTCGAAAAGATCGTTTTTAAAGTAATTCCAGAAATTCCTCTTCTGTGCCCGCGAATAACCCACCCCCCAGTAAAGTTGCTCTTGCAGAAAATTGTTTCTGGAAAATTTCTCCCGTGAAAAATCCCCCTCCTACGGAAAGACACTCTAGACAACACGAGCCCGGTAAAAGTTTCCCCTGTACAATTTTTCTTAATATCTCCACATGTAAAACTGAGTCGGCAAAGTGAAAGTAAGATTAATAAATAGAAACTGGAATAGGAATTACGGCAAATTAAGGAATGCTCCCCCAGTTTGAAATTTCCCCTGGGAAGTTCACCCCCAAAAACTTCCCTTCCCATAGAAAACTCACCCCATGGAAAACCCCCCAAGAAGAAAATTCACCATCCCTCCCCACCCGAAAAGTGTATATATACTTCCTAATAACAAATACTATATGTAAGCAATGGGCAACATTTATAACTTAAAGACCTTTCCCCTGGGACTATGGGGGGTCTTGTTATCTTCAAAGGAATAGTTATATAACCACGCATCCGTGATCTTTCTTTTGACAAAAATACAAAGTTCTGCATTTTCGAAAATGGAAGCTTGAAACTTCTGCAATAGGGTTCTCGGAGACGCTGAAAATGATGATGTGATTTTCATTAAGATCCTTATACTTTTAGGTGGTGTTTTCTCCCTTATTCGATATGTTTTACTAAACTTAATGATTTTTATATATTTGGAATCAGCATACCAAGGCAATTCTTTTGATATATAAAAAATCCTTTTTTTAGAGTTTTGGTTACTATTGAGCCGTGTCACACCTTACTTACAGTTCCTTACTGCAACTGTTTGGTAAACAGAAAATTAGGTCAAAGTTAAATCTATACCCTAAGATAAATAACAAGAAATTCCTACTTAAAGTAACACTCCTGTAAAAACAAACTCTTAATGCTAGATTGACTAAATACTATAGAAAAAATTGACAAGGATTATCCTGAAATTAATTATACTGAATATGTATTCACCAGTGTGATGAAAAACATAAGGGAGGAGTAATGAGGTTAAAATAACTGAATTTCCAATAAAAAAATTTAAGATTTGTCTTTTGCTGTAGAAGCGACGATGTGAAATTGGTGCTCCTTGTAGGTTTTAGAAATATATTTTATAAAGATACATTTAGATGAAGTATATTTTAAGCTCAGTAAAACACTCAAATCTTTGGGCAGTAAAACAAAAGGAGAAAAGAAGCTACAACAATTATACGAATGTAGGGTTTAGAGTTACGGAGCTCAATTCCTATCTTCACCCCTCCCCCTTCACAATAGAGTTGAAAACAAAAACTTTCAGAAAATGAAAATAAAGATTAAGTAGGATTTTGTGGCTAGAGAAAAGGGGTAAATACTTTTTTCTTATTCTCACAGAAGTAGGGTAGAAAGAAGACATTTTAACCCCGTTGACGTTTTCAATTCTTTGGCTCTAGAGTTGGTTTGTTTTTACATAGCCATTGTCAAGCACTCTACTTCCCAGAGATTTAACATAGAACGTAATAATAATATGTATTTTATTCCCAGCCATTCGTCCTCAAAGCTTTTCTAAGGATATCTTTAATGAGCACAAATTTCAATGCAAGGTCTGAATGTTAGTTCCCATATAATTAGGGCAGCCTTTAGTATTTGCTATGATCTAAAATTTCTGCCATATCTGGCTAAAGTAACCCTTATCCAAACATGCCTCATGTTAATTTACGGGAATAAGGGGGCTTCACTTTTTGGTACATATCAACAATGTTTTTACAGTAGTTCGTTCTGAGAAAAAATTCTCGCTCAGATCATGTCTTTTGTACCCAGATTAGTCCTGCTTGGGGTTTAAGATTGTAGTGAAAGCTTAAAAATTTTGACACCCAAAGGCTTCTAAAGTCAAGGTGAGAACTTGCCAATCCGGTACTCAAGGAAACTAAATGAGTAAGATAGATGGCAAGATAGTATTTCTGTTACATTAGGTAGAATAAGTGTGGGTAGCTTTTACCAAAATAAATTTTTAAATTCCATGACTTTATATTTTTAACTTCTTTGGAAAGTGGTGAGACCTTGATGGAGCACATCAACGAACAGTTGTCTTCAACGTTCATATACTTATTTTATTGACTTCTGTTCCTCTAGTGTAACACTTTTAGAAATTAATGGTTGTATTGCTATCCTTTCTAAATAGAGTCACTGTAATGCCGTGTATTATTATTTGATTGGCTATTCTCCAAACCGAAGTTAGCAAACGTCATCCCCCAACTTTATATAACTTCAAATTTCGTCAGTACTAGAAATAGCAAGTTGTTCCTCAGACCTTAAATCCAAAGAGGACAGACAGGCCTCGGAAAAGCGATTTTTGGTTTAGTACTGAAAGGATGCTAGATAGCTGTCTAGCACTGTTGCAAAATCATATCTTCTTGATTCTAGCAATAGGTTTGCACCGAAGTGCAGGTTTTTTCAAAATTGTAGATGAATTGTATACACCTCTTGAACTGGTTCCTGAAACCCAATCTATTAGTCAATAGCCAACATAGTCAAAGCAGTCAAAGTAGAAAATGTGTATTGTTGATAGCATATCTCTCTGGCAAGTTGTAACTAAATTTACATAATCTTTTTTTGGTACTTGTGTATTATATCCTACTGACGCAAGAAGTCAATTTTTATTAATGCTAATGAAAAAAAATAGGCTGAAAATATAATAGTTTAGAAACAAATTTTGGCTATATATTTGCACATTAGGGGGGGGGGGGCGTAAAGCATTGCCTATATTAAATACGTAACCTAACCTAACCTAGGTACCTTTTCCTCCCCTAAACCCTAAGAACCAACAGTTTAAATATTGTAAACGCAATAAGAAATCACGCTTTATGATCCATTTATCTATTGCAAATACCTGTTTGACTGGTTTCCTGTAGTATTTCCTTATACAGTCTATAGCACTGTATAGGATATAATGCACAAGTGCCCTTTTTTGTTCAGTTTTTGACTCTATACTTGTATTTCATCGAATAAAAAGGTTAGTACGGATGCTTTATTATTCTTTCAAATGTAGAACTATCGACAGCCTGGCCAAATCCTTAGCTAGCCTGTGAATATTTTCTTGGTTTTGGCTGTCTCTCCTTCGTATAGATCAATCATATAAGGATTGGCCTTTGTTGAACTGTTTGTTTTTTGTAGCATCAATAAAGGAGACATTTCTTTTAGACTTAAAACTTGAATTTAGACTTAAAACCTGACATTTATTTTTGTCATATATTGACGTCACTTATTCATAATGACAGAGAAAAAGGATTTATTTATAAAGCATACAATAAACAAAAAAAAGGTTGCAACTTCCCCTAAAAAGCAACGCCGTTTCGAGGGGAGGCAGAGAAACCAAAATCCTTAAAAATAAAATAAAACTTTTAGCCACCGACACCAATAATACACTAAACAATAAATATAAAAAAAATATCGTTACTTTACTTTTCGTTTGGGAACTTTATATCATCCTGAGCCGCAAAATAAATAAATCAAAAATCATATTCTACAAAAAGCAGTTCCTTAATAGTTTTTTTCTAAATTTATGAGTGTGCCCAATCATCTTAATATAACTAGGTAAACTATTCCTTTTCCATGTACCTCTATAAAAAAAAAAGAAAATATGAACGGAAAAAATGTCTCTAGGTACACGGAAATCAATGCTAGCCCTTATATCCTGCGAATGAACAGAAGACCTAATGCATAATTAATCACTTAAACAAAGAGGCTGAATATCCTGCTGCAACCCAAAAATAAACCACAATACATAAAATTCACGAAGGTCTGCAGCCGGTAAAATTTTCAAAGTTGGATAAATTTCCCGAACAGACTGACGGAGAGAAATACCTGTTAAAATCCTCACTGTATGATTTTGTAGAACTCTTGTTGGTTTAAGGATAGAAGGAAAATTAGAGAGTCAAAAACATGAACAATAAAGTATACACAGGTGTATAAGAGGAAAATCAAGATGGCAGATGACACATTTAGGGAAAAAAAGATTCGAGTTTCTTCATTATAACTTGCCAAAATTTTACTGGTTAAAGTTACATGTTGCTTAAAAGATAAAGTTTTATCAATTATAATCCTAAGGAATTTCAAAGACGCAGTCCGTTTTATAGCTCCATTAGACACACTTAATTCCTTAATCCAGCAGTAAAAGTCCGGTGACCACGAGAAAATAATAAAATTAGACTTACCTAAGGAAATCTTTAGTTTACTTACCCTCAGCGATGTCACAATAGTATCAACTGATTCCTTCATGGACTTTTCGAACCATTCCGTCGTCTCAGCTGTGTTAACGGCTGTTGTGTCATCAGCAATAAAGTATACACAGGTATATAAGAGGAAAACAAAGATGGCAGAGGACAAATTTAGAAAGCTTCAAATTTCTTCATTACACTTAGACAACTTGCCAAAATTTTACTAGTTAAAGTTACATGTTGCTTAAAAGATAAAGTTTCATCAATTACAATCCTAAGGTATTTCAAAGATACAGTCCTTTTTATAGCTCCATTAGATGCATTTAATTCCTTAATCCAGTGGTAAAAGTCCGGTAACCACGAGAAAATAATAAAATTAGACTTATCTAAGTAAATCTTTAGTTTACTTACCCTCATCGATCTTACAATTCTATCAACTGATTTCTTCATGGACTTCTCGAATCGTTCCGCCGTCTTAGCTGTGTTAACGGCTGTTCTGTCATCAGCGAAAACCAAACTGTTCAGTAGTTGGGTTTACCGTTAGTTCACTTATTCTGTAACAAAAATTATATAGACAATTTGGTAAATCATTTAATAAGTAACAAGAATAGTATAGGCCCCAAGAACTGATCCTTGTGGAACACCTATTTCAACACGGTTTTTTTTTCGGGAGAGGAATCATTTAGTTGGAGATACTGGTGAGGATTATTAAAAAAAAAAACTTCTTAAAAAAATTTGACACTTTTCCCCTCACACCATACACCACATACTTTTTAATTAGTAGTTCATGGTCCACCATGTCGAAAGCTTTCGTCAGATCTAAAAATATAGCACCTACTTTAAAACCTTTATCTAATATATCATTAATAATAGTAGTCGAATAAATCCCCGCTTGTTCCGTCGTCCTTTTTCTACGGAACCAAAATTGTGTCTCTACCAGTAACTTATGATTTTTCAAAAACTTGTCATTCTAGTACTAAGATACTTCTCTAAAACACACGAAATAATGAATTCAACAGAATTCCGTCTATAGTTTCCTAGGTCACTTTGACTTCCACCCTTATTAACTGGGGTTACAAGAGTAACTTTAAAACAATCTTGGATTTCTTCTTGACAAGAACACTCATTACTTCATTCACATAAGAATTGAGATATAACAGGGAAACACATTTAAGTGTTTTTAATGTAATATGATGGTTACAAGATGAATTACTACCCATTCCATAAATAACTTTTTTATATTTCATCAACTGTTACAAGTCTAAGGCGAAGAGATACATCAATAAGGTATCTCAGTAAAGACTCATTCATCAAATCACCACTATCAGGTGCAGCTGACATAACTAGATTCAGACCAATATTCAAAAAATAACTCTGAATTTTATTACATATATCACTTTCAAACTTTAAAGTCTCTTCCATTGTGCTAATTAATTTATCAGGCGCGCTATTTATTTTCAACCCAATGACTTCTCTTATTGTTCCCCGAGTTTTCTAATGGAATCCTTCCGCCTCCTAAAACTTTTTCTCACAATATTTTTTTTTTCATTTCTTAAAATTTTAATCAACTTATTTCTATAAGTTTTATATAATTCCTTATTTTTTTCTGTTGGCTTAAATATTTGAATTCTTATTAATGTTTCTTTAGCAGTTATATATTTCAAAATCACAGGACTAATTTAAGGTTTTTTACTTGAATGTTCTCTATTAAATGGTCTCAATGTGACCATTTGACTCCGCAACTTTTCGTAAAATAAAATAAACCTCAAATTTTCATCTGAACTTCGTCTAGAACCTCACGCCAATCTACCTTTTCCACATAATTTTTAAGTCCATTCATCGCAGTTTGGCTAATCACTTGAATCTTTCTTGACTTCTTGTCTTCAACCACCTTTGCTGCAGCTCTGAAGCTAGCTGAAAATCCAAAGTGGTGTTTATAAGGACCTTAAGAAGACTCAAAGGAACATTAGAAAGGATATTATCCAGAAGCTTAGCTAATTTTCCCGTAATTCTTGTAGGGATGTAAACACAAGGATGCAACCCATTAGATAGACCTTTATTAATACATTCAGCACACGGGGATGGCTGGTCTATAAGGTTCATATTAAATTCTTTCATAACAAAACATGGCATAGAATTCACCGGGAATTTCATTAATTGTTCTTCAAATGTCCATCAAACTATGCAGCAGACTTTGCGGAGGTCTATATATAAAAACAATACAGAAGTTCAAATTCTCTCTTGTAACTTGCAGAACAAAACACTCGCAAACCTTCTCTCTATATGTTGTTAGATCTTCTTTTATTACAACCTATTGCTCAGCCTGAATATAAGCTGTTAGGCCTCTGTGTTGGTAATACTCTCGATTCCTTGCATATAGATTGTAATCAAGGATTTCCAGTAATTGCGAGTTATGATCTTTTAACCACGTTTCAGTTAAAGGGATCAACTGAAATACATTATTATTTACTTGTTCCGATAGATGTTATACGTGAGGTTCAGTCCCTGACAATTAAAATGAAAAATGTTAAGGCCAAAACGGCCCTCATTACGATACAGGGGTAGTAAATCTTTTTTGAAGGTATATCTAGATGGCTCATTTGTAAAAATTTCCGTGGCATTAAAATTTTAATTCCTATTTATTATTTCATTTAACTGACAGGAAAAAACCCTTTCGGCTTTCTAGTTGCATAAAATTACTAGTCAATATCTCTAACCATTATCACAAAAACTAATACAACTGATGGTATAGGGCGGTGGTGGTGAAAAAAATCAGCATCAGCTAACCAAATATCAAGGCCTAAACAAATATCAAGGCCTAAATAACTATAAAAGAATATGCAAACCATTCTTTTTTAATCATAATAATGGCTGCTCCCCCCCCCCTACACAGAAAATATCCTCCGTTGAAAATCCCCCCACAAAAATACACTCCAGAAAATACCCCCCCCCCAAAAAAAAAAAAAA
>JAQQPU010014766.1:12145-22246 GCA_029168905.1 Artemia sp. Kazakhstan ARC1039
CTCCTCAGGAAAGCCCCCCTGGATAATACCCCCCCCTCAGGCTGGTTGGTCTCCAGTAACTTTCGACTTATAAAAAAAGGACTAGAACTTTCAATTTCTGATCTAACGAATACCCTCCAAAGTTTCTGCGACCATTCGGTGGAGGTGTGGATGAGGAAGGGACAGTCCCACTCTTATAAGGAATAAACTCTGCTCATTTTGGGGTTTAGTATTGCTCTTTACTATCATAAAAACAGCGTAAACCAGAAATATTCCAAGAAATAATAAGGGAGCAGATATCGATTTCACATTTTCAATGCGTTTTTAAATTTTATTTTGTAAACCTCCCCCCCCCCCGAAAAAATACGAGTCCTACTCGTAAAAATTTAATAAAAATTTATATGGACTATTTTATATTTTTGAAGTTCTTTTTTGTAGCCCCCCTCCCCTGAAGAAATTTTCTTTCAATTAAATTTTTCATTTAAAATAGCAGTCTCCATTGTCTCTTACTTTTGTTTGGTCTTATCCTGGAAAAATTCCTGTGAACACTCATGCTATTTATTTTCTGAAGTTTTTGGTACCGAAAATTCCCATTCATGTGGCAACAGAAGTATTGAAGTTCTTTTAAGAGAAAGGGGAGGGGTAAACAAACGTCAGCAACAACAAAAACTTGTCATATGTATGCTACTTTATTTTGACCTATATGGCAAGTTGATCTTTTTTTACTTTGTAAATCTTTGCTTGTCATCCATGTAGGTACTAAGACCTTCAAGTATGACTTCAAAAGTGGGAATCTTTCAGTTGAAGTCAAAGGCGTACATCTCAGAGAAACATAAATTAGATAAAATTTTTTATTGCCGACAAATGCGATTTCTTTCTAGATTTGCTGAAAAGGAGGGTCTTTCTGAAAAAAACATTTAGTGTTTTCAAGATATCAAAAGAAGAACCTTCATAACAATGAAACAGACCATGGTTATATCGGCTCTTCTCATTAATTTAAGAAAAAATTTCCACAAAAGAAGGTTCTCAAAGAAAATTAAAGAGCAATATTGAACCAAAGAGCAGCAGGAATAATGTCAAGTTATTTTTCAAACATAAAAGTATCATAAACCACTGTCAATAGATAAATGAAACCCACGATACAGAAATTACAATTTTCCTACAATGTTTTTTGTAGATCCATTAGAACTGAGTGACCAGGACTTGAAACATAAAAGCGTCTCTAGAATACTCTTGTTGAATAAAAAGTTGTTAAGCTATTGTCTGGAGTAGGGTTGACATCAACATCCAAATAAGAACAGCTACGAATGTAATTGCAATCTGCTAATGTAATTGCAATGTAATTGCAGTCTAGCCTAAAACCGTCAGAAAAATCTTGGAACAGGGGGTACCACTAATAGTCAGTACCAGGCTTGGGTATAACTTAAAACTGCCTCTGACTACGGATCCAGGTAGTCATGTTGGAGCAAGGGTGTAAGGTGTATGTACGTGGGTGTTACCGAGCAGAAAAATACCTAGAGGAGAAATCCCCTTAAACCCCGATATGATAGCTTTTGGTGTCCTTCCTGCTGAGGGATACTAAAACTAAACTTGGAATTCAACACTCTAATTGCTAAATTTTTACTAAAATTTTATAACATCTATTTTCCTAAATGTAATATAGGAGAGATGCTAAATAACGACTTCCAATTTTTACTAATAAGCAAGAGCGAGGAGAAAAAGCAACCAGTTAGAGGAATCCCCGCTGTGTGATCGAAACTTGTAAAAAATGTTGATTTAAGGAAAAAACAATTATTTGAACTTCCTTATCAACTTAGTTGCTACAGGTGGGATGGTGACTCAAAAATATTGAGTTAAAATTACATAGCCAAGTGAAAGTTTGAAGGGAGACTCAGCTGAGCAATTTCGATTGGTCTGTCTCGTAACCATACAGAATTTACGGCCGTGAAAAAAGGAGATTTTTCTGAGGAATAAATTCTTCTCCTACAATATCCAACAAATGTAAATGCCACACTTGCTAGAAGATTTCGAGACACATGTATTAGAAACTTTCATCAATAACCAAGCTAAAATTCCGGTTGCGTCTTCCACTAAATTAAATAAAAAATTACTGAAATTACTGAAATTACTGAAATTAAGGAGTTCCATTAAAACTCAAAACGAACAGAAATTGTTCCGTATATGAAGGGATTGCCCCCTCCTCAATACCTTACTCTTTATGCTATAGCTTTTATCACATTTAAAAAAGCTTCCTATTCTAATTAAACGGCCCTTGTGGTTCAGGAGCTGTTCATAAAAAATCGGTACAAAAAGTAAAATGGTAGTGTAAAAAGCAAGGTATTGAGAAGAGGAAAATGTTGCTTCTTATTTTGAGTTAAAGAAATTGTCTTTTTTATTTCTGAACGTTCCAATATTTCCGGTAAATCTGGCTCAAACTGCATGGAATATTCCTCCCTCCCACGGGAAACTCCTCCGTGAAAATTACCTCCCACGAAAAATAAACCTCCGTCCTCGTAATATTTCCCTCCAGACAGTTCCATCTTCACTGAAAATCCCCCCCCCTGTAAAATTTCTTGCGGACGATTCTTGGGCTTAGTAATCGCCTTACGTTTGTAATAGTTTTGTTTTAGTATTAATAAATTGATTGATTTATTTGAAAAAGACTTGAATTTCAAATCGTTTTCTCGATCACTTTGGAGGGGGGGGGGGTGGATAGCTTCCCTCTGCATATGAATGGGTTGCCCCCCTTCTCAATAACTTTTTCTTTGCTCTAAAGGTTCTAGCACTTTTAAAAAAGCTTCCTATTCTAATTAAACGGCCTTGTGGTTCAGGAGCCGTTCTTAAAAATCGGGACAAAAGGTCACACTTTAGCGTAAGGAGTAAGGTATTTAGGAGGGGGAAATGTTGCTTCTTGTTTTCAGTTAAAGAAATATTTTTTTTTAATTTCTGATCATTAAAATAAGGCCGGTAAATCTGGCTCACTTTCCATGAAATATCCCTCCCTCCTCACGGGAAGCTCCTCCGTGAAAATTACCTCCCACTTAAAATACTTCCCCCCCCCGGTAATATTTCCCTCAAGACAGTTCCATCTTCACTGAAAATCTCCCCTAAAAAATTTCTTGCCGACGATTCTTGGGCTTAGTAACTGCTTTACGTTTGTAATAGTTTTTTTTGTTTTGCATTAATAAATTAATTGAATGATTTGAAAAAAATTGAATTTCTAATTGTTTTCTCGATCAATTTGGAGGGGGCTAGTTGCCATCCCTTTTGCTCACTTTAAAAAGACACTACAACTGTAAATTTCCGTTTAAATGCACCCTCTCTCGATCTTCTAGGACCATAATTTCGATACGATCGCTCCTGCGAAAAAAAAAAACAGCAAATAAACACGCATCTGTGATCTTCCATCTGACAAATAAATGCAAAATTCCACTTTTTTAAACATAGGAGATTGAAACTTATAAAGTAGGGCTCTCTAATACGCTGAATCTCATGTTGGGATTTTCATTACCATTCCTTGACTTTTAGGGTTTGTTTCCCCATTTTCCAAAATCAGGTAATTTTACTGATTCATAATCAGTAATAATTAGTAAAGACTCATAACTTTTGATGGGTAACACTTAACTTGATGAACTTTACATATTTGAAATCAGCATAATAAGCTGATATTTATGATGTATCTGTTGAAATCAATAGTAAAAGTTCCGTTTTTAAGAGTTTCGGTTACTATTGAGCCGAGTCACTCTTTACTTACAGTTCGTTACCGCGAATTGTTTGATTTGATTGTGCATAATATTTTTAGGACTTTACTGGATAGCAAAATAAGGTTGGAGATTTGTTTCAAGGAGTTAAAGAGAAAAGCTATGAAAGAACTGAATTGAATGTGGGAATAAATGACTTTGCTTTTAAATATGGCTGAAAAGTTTAAAGTAATTCCATTTTTTCCATTATACCCAGGTGACTTATGTTTTCAAACATAAAAGACATTCTTAGCCTAATTAAGGATATTAGAATCTCTATAATATCTCGATACAATTCTTTAAAGAAATCTTGTTAATGGCCTTTATAAATGTCAAAGAGGAACTTCAAGGAAATTTTGTTTTCAAGTCTTGTTTGGAGTCGCGTTGGGCCATTGTGACCCTTAATTTGGAACATAAAGGTATCCATAACGTAATCCAAGATACTATATATCTCCACGATATCTCTGGGCATTTATTTGGTGAGCCCTTATCAATTATCTTGTTTAAATGTTAAAACAGTAACTTCCAGACGGTTTATTTTTTTTTCTTTGGTATTATTGCACTTATTGGTACACACGAAAGAAGGCAAGTTTGGTCAATGTTAATAAAAAAAAAATAAAAAAAAGATGAATATATAATAGTTTAGAAAAAATTATGGGCTATATATTGACGCATTAGGAAGTGGGGGGAGGGGGTAAAGCATAGCATATATCAAATACGTAACCTAACTTATGCACCATTCACCCCCCTCCCCTAAACCCCAAAACACAATAGTTTAAATATTGCAAATTCAATGAGAAACCACGCTTTGCGATGTTTTTAGATAGGAATTACCTGCTTTACGGGTCTCCATGACTGCATTCCTTGGACAGTCTATGGCGCTGTGTACCAATTAGTGCAGCAGTACCTTTTCTTTTGTTGCAATTCTGTTTGTAGGTCAATTAGACCCTAGTGACCTGTGTATCCAAAGCTTAATCTGAGAAATGTGGTCCTTGAAAAATGACGATATCCATGCCATAATCCAAGATGCGGAATTTTCTTAGCCCTTGGGATAATTGTTTTGAGAAGTGTTTGTCTATGAAATTTAACTTAATTTTGTACCTCGTCGAGTTGATCTGAAAAATAAATCTTAATAGCACTCCCAAAAATTCTATCTGTGCTCTTTGACAACCTAGATACAGTTTCAATCTTTTGATTTAGTTAAACTGTAAGAGCAGCAGTAGTAATAGTAGTAGCCCTGGAAGTTTCAAAATAGTACCCTCAGTTGCTCTTGGGATATTGCAGAGATGTTTTATTGGCAACCAGCAAACACACAGTGCCTTTAGATTTATTTTGAAAGCATAATGGACGAATTGCATAATTATGATTGTTTGTCATATCCAATATCCCTAGAGACATGGTTAACAGACCGCTCAACTATGCTGAACAATATGGTTGTCTTAAAATTTTGATGGGATGTTTTTGAAAAATTAATGAGCATGGGAGGGGGTCTGATTGTCCTCTAATATACCATCAACTGCTCCTAAAGCCTTGTTGATAACTCCTCTTGACAACATGTGTGGGTATTATTAGTTTCGATATAGTTCAATACAGTTTCGATACTCCCCAAATGTTTTGGCTTAGCACTTTTAGCTTTAGTAGCAGTAGTAGTAGTGGAATCAGTAGTAATTATAGCAGCAGCAGTAGTAGCAGTAGAAATAATAGTAGTAGCCTTAGCTTTAGTAGCAGTATTAATAGAAGTAGTAATGGTAACAGTAATAGTAGTAGGATGAGTAGAAGCTGTAGCAGTAAGATGCAAATATTGCCTTTTTTTATTTAAACATCCCCCACAAAAAGCCCTTTAAGCTTCAACTTTACACACCAAACTATTTCTAAGATATTGCTGATACACCCTTTTGAAAATCTGCATACATACGGCGTGTTGTGATTCAGTTCAGTTCACTAGTCGTAATATTAATAGTAATATCACTAGTACTAAGAGCAGCAGTGGTATTAACGCATTGTTTTTTGGTCAGTTGAACATCCCTCTCATCAAGTCCTGGAAGTTTCAACTGAATACAATTAGGGTTGCTATGACATTGCCGATTAATTTAGTAAATTAAGGAGTGTTTGTTGTATTATTAGTTGCATGCACACATTGCCTTTTGGTTAAATGATCTTCCCCTTTAAGCATTCTCGGAAAGCTTCAACTTGATACCCAAACCCATTCTTGAAATATGCTCTTTTGACAATCTGTATGCCCATAGTGTCTTTTGATTTAGTTCAAAATTTTCCCTCAATATTCTCTCAAATTTTCGCCTTCTTAGACTTAGAACTAGTAGTATTAGTATCATAGTAGTATTGGTGGTAGTAGGAGAAGTAGTAGAAGCAATAGCGTTGCATTAGTAGTAGTAGTAGTAACATTAGTAGCAGCAGAATTAGTAACAAGTTTCCTTTTGGTCAGTTGAACGTCTCTGTCATGATATCTTAAAAGTTTCAGCTTGATACGGTAAGCCGTTCAAAAAAAATATTTTTGATATGGCCTTTTGACTCCCTTCTGACGCCCTTTCCATCTTAAAACCCTCAGCCTTACAAATAGTTGCAATTGAAGTAGTAGTTCGAGTAGTTTAGTATTAGTAGTAATAGTAATAGCAGTAAAATTAGCAGTGGTAGTAGTGGTAAGTAACCTGCACATATTGCCTTTTGGTCAATTGATCTTATCCGTTAAGCATTCTCGAAAAGCTCTAACTGAATACCAAAATACATTCTTGAGACATACCCTGTTGAAAATCTATATTCACATAGTTTGTTTTGATTCAAATTTCCCCTCAAAATTCTGTGAAATTTTAACCTTCATACGTGTAGCATTATTACTACTAGTATCATAGTAGTAGTTGATGGTAGTAGAAGCAGTAGTAGTAGTAATAGGGCTGTATTAGTAGTAGCAGTTGTTTTATTTTTAATAGTAGTAGCACCATGTACATGTTGTTTTTATCGTCAGTTGGACATCCCACTCATGATGCCGCAGAAGTTATCCTTGATACGGTAAGCCGCTCCACAAATATTCCTGGCACGATTGTTTTAGTAATCTGTATGCTCGTAGTTGGTTTTGATGTAGTTCAAATTTCCCATCAACGTTTCCTCGGAGGTTCATTTCAATATCCTCAAACTCGGTGGTACTCACAATAGAAGCAGTAGTTTTAGTGGTAGTAATGGTGGCAGTGGCAGCAGTAGTACTGTTAGCAATAGTACTAGTGGTCGGTGTAGCAGTAGTAGCGCGCAAATGTTGCCTCTTTATTCCATTCATCGTCTCCCTTATCATTTCAAGAGAGTTCCAAATCAATATACTTAGTCATTCCTGAGTTACATCCTTTTGACAACCTGTATGCACATAACGCGTATTTATTTATTGAAACACTCCCCTAAAAATTCTCTGAAAGGCTTTTGTCTTTTTTTATTCCCTTCCCTTTGTCTATTTGGAAAGTAAAAATTAAACATTCCTACCTTTATCATTTTTTTTCTGTTCAAAATCGCATTCAAAATTAATCGATCACTTTTTGTCTTCTTTTTCGGCACTCCCAGAAAAGCACTGCATATTATCGTTTTTTTTGCTCCATTTTTCTGACTCTGTGATTTATCGTCTTGAAAACGAAATAGAGGGTACCGAAGTGCTCGTCTACACTCCTAGTGTATGTTCGACTTTCTAAAAAAAACTGGATAGTCTGGACGTGCTGTAAAGGAAGAAAATTCTAGAATTAAAAGCTGTTACCACCTCAGCAATTATTCCAAATGACACTCCCCAACACTGATGTTTTTATTTTATTTTAGACCCTTAGTGCCACAGTAGTAGTTTTTACACTACTCGTTTTTCTAACATAGGTTTATAATTGGCAAATGTAAAGAATACTCAAAATTGTGGTGAAAGTTTTCTACAATTTTCCCCGTTTCGTAGGAGTATATAATTTTCTTGCTCAAAACAGAAAAATCTGCATATTTTTTGTTTTAGATGTGTCAACATATTCTCACCCCCTCTCTTCCCCAAAGGAAAAGGCCTGGTGACACTCTTATCTACAATTATAAGTACCCAAGATTCAAGTTTAATTTTATTTCTTGATCAACTTTCCCCTTCCCTTTTTCAATGCCTGACTCCACTGCTGAAGGATCTTCAGTTAAAATGACTGAAGTACGCATCGAAACCAAAAATTGAACATATTTGGAGACGTGAGGACTAGGCCTGAAAAAATTACACCGGGTTCCTTTTACACCTACCAGGTTATCTGTGGATACTGTGGTAATTTCTTTGTGTCAACTGTTGCATATTCAACTTTTATTGGAGAAAAAGTGTACTTAGGCCCAACGATATGACTTTGTCTGGAAAACGAGATGGAAAGCCAGAAAAGGAAATGCCTGGCAAAAGAACTGTAACTATGGATCATGACTATACTCAAATGAGCATAATCAAAATAAAGTACCGTAGTGTAAAAGTTAACATTAACCATTCAGACGGGAAGACAAAAGGTCAATTGAAATCAGACAGCCTGTCATGAGATTTGCCTAGGCTTAGGCTGGCCACGCTGTAAGGAATGTTTTGACTAATAGCAATACAATGACTCAAATTATATTGGCCTTTACTTTAAGGATCCGCTTAATAAGTCCCTGTTCTAGTTCCATTTTACGGCAGCTACAATTACCTTTTGGATGGCGTTTCAGGTTATATTTGTCTTTTAATGTTTACGAAAGAGTTATTCCACTAAAAATATTTCGCCTGTCAGTTTCAACTTCCTTTAAAACGATGAAAAGGAGCTTGGCGACGTTATTTGTCATTGATAATAAATAAAAAACTTGTATCATTTCCAAAATATTTGGGAGCAAGACGCCAGTTGTAGGAAATTACATTGTGAGAACGTGGTGCAAATAGATTAATGTGCCCGATTCCCCCAAAATTTAAAGACCCGCATTCCTAATTTTTTGAAATCTGCGCCTTTTTCGTCGTAGTTTACCATCTATCATTAGAATTTGAGAACAAGGATTCACTCTCATCCATGATTAAATATAAAAAAAAAGTGTTTTTTTTTATCTGAAAGTAAAGAGAAAAATCAAAACTTAAAAATGAGCAGAAATTGTTACTTATGTGAAGCGGGGGGGGGGTGTCCTCTTCTCAGTACTTCGCTTTTTATGCTAAAGTTTTTTTTTTATTAGAACATTTAATAAAGCTTGTTATTCTATTGAAACGGCTCGTGCATTTCAGAGTCGTTCTTAAGGAATGTGATCTTTCTCTTGGGAAATAATACGAAATTCCACATTTTTGCCGATGGGAGCTTGGAACTTTAACAACAGGGCTCTTGGATATGCTGAACCTGGCGATTGGGTTTTCAATAAGATCCTTTGACTTTTAAGGGGTGTTTCTTCCTTTTTCGAAAATCAGGCAAATTTTCTCAGGCACGTAGCTTGTGATGGGTAACACTAAACTTAGTAAGTTTTATATATTTGAAATCGGGATAAAAATCCAATTCGGTTGATATATCCATTGATATCAAACTTCTGTTTTTTAGAGTTTCGGTCACTATTGAGCCATTTCACTCATGTCTTACAGTTCGTTTCCACGAACTGTTTGATGAGATCAATAAAAATTATCCAACAGGGCTTGATCAAATCAGAGGCAATACTGTAGCGTTGCCTATAGTAAAGGCCATACGGCTCCAATGTTTTATTATTATTTTTTCCCCAGAGGCACTTCACCGGGAAGGGGTCGTCATAGAAACTTCCAAGGGGGCTCATTCAATTGGAAATCGAGAGTTCTAGTGCCCTTTTACTAGTCGAAAATGATTGGAGGGCAACTAGCCCCCCCCCCACGCCCATCATTCCCCCAAACACATCCAATCAAAATTTTGAGATAGCCATTTTGTTCACCGTAGTTGATTTCCAGATAGAAAATATATTTTTGAGGAAGATACTCCCCCACAACCCTCATGGCAATGGTTTTAAGTTATGCCCTGGGGGCATATAAGGTTTTTATAGAAGGTGTTGTCGTAGAAACTTCAAAACAGGATCATTCGATTGGAAATTAAAGATCTAGTGCCCTTTTTAATAGTCGAAACTGATTGGAGTGTAACTAGCCCCCATCCCCCCCACGCCCATCATTTCCCCAAACACATCCAATGAAAATTTTGAGATAGCCATTTTGTTCCGTGTAGTTAATTTCCAGACAGAAAATATGTTTTTGAGGAGGACACTCTCCCAGAACCTTCAGGGCAGGGGTTTTAAGATATGCCCTGGGGGCATATAAGGTTTTTGTAGAAGGTGTTGTCGTAGAAACTTCAAAACAGGCTCATTCGATTGAAATTCAAAGGGATACTGCCGTTTTTAATAGTCTAAAGTGATTGTAGGGCAACTAGCCCCCCCC
>JAQQPU010014767.1:0-20907 GCA_029168905.1 Artemia sp. Kazakhstan ARC1039
TTTTTTAAATTCTTATAGCTTCACATTTTGGCTCTTGAATGGAAGGGGATGGAGGTAGTATATCGGTAAATGTGTGTCTCCTATTTTCTCCGCTGTCGAGTATTGATCTCACTGGTACTCTTTTTGTGTCAATTGTCTATTATGTTTCCTAATTTAATTTCATCATCGTCCTAAGAACTAAATTTAGCAGACTGATGCCATACCAGTGGTAATGACATAACAATTTTGGTTTTACCATTTATGTTTTACCACAGAGTAAATATTTAGTTTAAAGGGTAAAATTTGCAGTAAAGTGTTGGGTGTCCCAAATATGCTTGTTACCGTGTGTTTACAGGGTATGTGTTTTGCTTCGTGAAGGTGTTTCCTTACAAACAACATAAGAAAATCCAATAAAAGTCTCAAGGTTTACTTATATTTAATGAAAATAACATGTTGTTAGACTAATAAAAAACTGGCAGCTCTGAGTAAACTAAGGGACAAAACTTTTCCGCTATGAGCTCATGTATTTGACCCCCCTTTCTTACGATGGGAATTTTTGACGTTAATTTGTTGTTAAAGTGGATCCCATACGCAGTTTTCATAACGTCTGGTCTGAAATCTTCGAGTTTTTCGAAACGCTGTGTAAATAATCCTCTTTTCCAGTCAGACCATAGGACTGGCTGAAATGCTTCTCTGTTTAAAAAAGTGATATTGCAGTGTCTTCCAGCGTCTTCAAAATTATCTTTTGCTTTTGAAAGCTTGCAATATTTGGTGACGACATCCCGAATAATGGCAGAGCCTAGTCCTCCCCATAATTCTTTATTATAGCTTTTTTGAAGTAGTGCATCATACACTTTTTCAATTACGAAATGGCCCTTTTTAAATTTCATAATAGTGTTTACTAAGTTATCTTGTAAAAAAGAGCCAATATTTAATGTATTTTTCAAAAGCACTGTATCTGCATCTAGATAAAGACCACCATAATGCTTTAGTAGAAATAGTCTCATGATATCCGTTAAATGTGCTGGTAGCCAGCTTTCGTCTTTGATATGACTTGTAACATTTTGATAAAGTCTTTCCAGTTGGGTGTGTCTAAAGAGTTGTTCTGGGCACATTTTAATCACTTTTAAGTTTTCAAAGTTTTTCATCCACTGATTATGCCGATATATTTCTTCTTGCTCCATACCTGTCATATATAGTAAGACATGCGAAGGATGCTGCAGACGACAAGCTGCCTCTACACTGCAAGCATATCTGTAATTTAGATATGGCGCACCACTGCTTTCAATAAAAAACGTAGAATTGAAGTTGTGGTAATCTATCATTTGGTAGAACATTTCTTTTTCACCATCGCTTCGCAGCATACTTTCAAAGCCTTTGAAGCTGTTTTGCTCCCTTATTGACCCCATTTTGAGAATAAAGATTCCACAGATGAAAGCTATTGCTAGGCAATAGCAAATGCTCGTACCTATCAACTGAAAATAAAAAAAGAAACTAACTTGAATATAAGCCACAATCTTAATAAACGCATTGGAGATAAAAAAGAAAATAGAGAAAACACGAATAAGGAATAAAATAGCAAAATTTAAGTTTGTGTTCTTCTAACATTGACTTTAACTTTGTTTTTACTATGCTATTGTGATAGAGATATTGTTATTTAAACAGAGGATATGAAACCTTAAAACATATGAATTTAATACGAAAACTACGAGTAATGCACTATTATTAACACAACATAACAGTCATAAAAGGAACTGCGCATATGTGAAAAATAAATAGAAAGTTAAAACTTTCAGTGCCTTTTTCTCAGAGTTAAAAGCAATTGGAAAATAGCCACCCACCCAATCCTTTTTTACCTGACCACCCTCTCCACTCTCAAACCCACTAAGGACATCCAATAGTCTTTTGTTGTAATGTTTTTCAAAATTTTAAAATTTTTTGATAACTATGTCATTGAGGATGAAACGATCACCCACAGTGGGACAAGAAGTTTTTAATAGTTTAAATATCAGTTTTGTTGCTGAGAAAGCGTATGTTTGATCCCTTGGTCTCTAACAAGAATAGGGGTTTGAAGATGAAAATTCCCAGAATAATGAAGGAGGTGTATAACTAAATAAAAGACGCTACGTGCATTCATGTTATCAAAAGATTCAAACTTGAATCTTTCAGGGTGTGTTGAGGGGGTATTACAGCTAACCGAAACACAATATACAAATACAAGTTACTTGATGAGAGTAACTGTAATATCTATGAAAGGGATAAGGCTATTATTTAATATAAGGCATGTTAAGGGGGTTGCAAATTAAATGCTCATTCAATACTATAATCCATGCTATCAAATAGACGAATCTAAAATGTCTCAGAAAGAGGTAATATCATCAAGTTTGTACTTTTAGGCATAGCGGCCGGCATATTGAACCAAATCAAAATACACTCTCAACATTCAGGCTATCAATATGGTGATATCCCCAAATGGAATATTGGACTAAAGCGAAAAAAACGCTTGTGCATCTTTGTCATTTAAAATGTGTGTGCGATATCTCAGGAACGGCTAAGTATTTTAACTTAAAATTTCCAGGGAGTGTTGAGGAATGTTACTTTGTCAAAAAGGCGGGTCTAAAATACATAGGAGCGGGCTAAAAGTATTAACCTGAAACTCTTAGGGAATATTTAGGTGTAGTTCGAACTCTATGAAAAGACATTCTCAAATCTATTGAATGACAAATAATTCATACAGACCGACTACAAAGCATATCATCAATATTTTAGGAGTGGAATTCAGCTTGGAATTAAGCTGATACATTCACCTTCTGATAAACTCAATTCAAAGACACTGTCTCTATGACAGGTTGTCATAGTGGTGTGTTTTCTAAAATGGTCTAGCTTTGTAAGTATTGTAGGCAATTTAATATCTTTTTGTTTATGTTTAAGCTTGAGTGGTAATGTGGTAAAAATCAGTCTTGTAATGATTTGTCTGATTGAAGCCTTGGAAAAATCACCCCAAACGATGTTGGTCTGCATGATACACGAGAAACATTACATTTTATGCGTAAGTACAAAGTACCCGAAGATATACCATGATTTCCGTTTGTGTCTTTTGTTTGCATGCATTGAATTAAAACAACATTTGAAAAAGGTCATTTAGTTAGTCCAGCGAAAAATTTCGGATTCGTAAAAAACGAGATACCAGTCCTACTACATATGAAATTGAGAATATGAAGGGCACACCATTATTGAGTCATTTTATTGGGAGTATCTTCATCTTATTGGGGAGAAAACGCGCAAACTAAAGGGAAAGTGTCAGTATTACATGAAAATGGATTTAGTCCTAAGAGCTGATGAAACCCAAAAACACTCTTCCACCGGTAAAAGAACAAAAAAAGACACCTTAAGCTTCTTAGATAATGTCATTTTATTCACTATATCGTACAAAACCATTTAGATTGGCTAAAAAGGAAGCTAGAAAATTTAATTAAAAGGATGCAAATTTAAATTTAAAATCCCCAAAACTGCATGTAGTGGTTCCAGAATTAGGCTTCCTTGGTCACATGGTAAATTAAGGAGCTATTTCACCCAATCCAAATAAATTCATAATAATAGATCAACTAAAACCACCAACAGATCAAAAAAGCATTAGGTTCGTTGACAGAATATTAAGTTGTGTTGGCTCTATGTAAAAATCATGCCATTATTACTGAACCTTTAAGTTATTTCTAAGGATGATAGGTCAAATTGAATCCCCACCAACCGCAATAGAGGTGCTAATTAAAAACTTAAGCAAGAATTATTAAAAGGCTCAGTACTCAAACTACAAAATCTTTCACATGATTTTTTTCTGCAAACATATACCTCATTTCTCTTCAGGAGAAATCCGGTTGCCTCCTTCTTATCGAACAGATTGCAGTGTTCAAATACCAGAATCATTATCCTAATCAGCTTCTAGCTGCTGATTACGAATATAAATCATTCTGAGAAATGACGTTACATTTCTCAGAGTGGCTCAGTGGTCTTTTCTTGCAGTTTTCACCTTGGCATCGTCACTGCTTTTCGCGCTTCACTAGCAAATGTCCTGTACTATAATATTTTGTCCTGACTGGTGGTTCCAAAATTTGCCTTCCTTCTAACACTGAAGGCCTTGGTTGCACTCTTTCGTAATTTGTTTTAAGAAGGGATCGTGTGTCCTTCCGTTTGAAATCTACAAGAGTCATTTCCTTTTCTGTGTAAAGTACCATATTGAAAAATGCGCAAGTATTGACGTCAGCCAGTTCTAACTGGCGCACGAACAGAGCCCAATGCCATTTATATTCCTCTAATAGACACAGCATACTTGCTGACAAGCCAGTCATGTAAATTAACTCAACCAATGTATTGGTTATATTACCTGAGTGGATCTTGCCGCTGTACTGTCGTCTTTCCCATCTGTCCCTTCACTTTTCATTCAACCGGTCTTAGTTGATCTAGGCTGAGATGGTTGGATCCTACAAAGGCACTGTTGTTACCCTGCTATTTTACGCCCAATATATTGTTGGTTGCCTCAAACCGATAATCATACATTCCTGGTTTCTGCTTCATAAAATTCTTGTTGAAAAAGAGAGTGCATCTTGCTAACCAGTTTTCTCTAACTGTCCCAGTTGCTTGAAATTCAGCTTCTTTCAGATCACACACAAACCTATGACATTGTAGAAATTGTCAAAGCATATTTCATAGCTGTTGCCATCTTCAACAATCTCTGGAAGTCATTTCACGACTTCCAGTCATTTCACGGAAGTCATTTTCAGTATTAAATAGTGCACAGGACAAGTTCGGTGTGAAAAATGTTTGGAAAGACAAAGGTCGCATTTTCGCGAAATTACCCAGCCAAAGCACACCGCGTCGGCTCTATAGCCTAGCTGATGCTTATTGAATTTGTCATAGTTGATTTAGTTAGAAGTGTCTTTTGTTTCTTTTTCTTTTTTTTACCTCTGTTGTTGCTCAATTTTTTTTTATTTTTTAGTGGATGTTATAAGGGTGATGGGTGATATTTCTCACTTGCGATTTCTAGAGAGTAATCCTTTAGAGTAGGAGATGTTCTTTATGATGATTTACTTCCGGGAAGTATAAATGCTGATTTTTCCCCGCAAAGAAATAGTTGTTATGTGGATGTGACCTCTTCAGGATTAGAAGTGAATGCAAGGTCGTTTTGCCTGTGTCATCAAAATTACCATGTAACTTCAGCGTATTATGAAATTCTCCAGTTAATTGATAATGTGGATAGCAAATTTGATGTAATTGGCCTTTGTGAAACTTTTTTAACTTCTGAGCATGTTCTGTCGTTATATAATTTTCTAGGATACAGGCTTATTGTAAGGAATAGAGAGAGAATGGGACATGGAGGTTTGGCATTTTTGGTTAAGGACCATTTTGTTGCTAAAATAAGGGAAGACCTATCAGTTTGGATAAAAGGTAAGGTGAAATCTCTTACTCTTGAGCTGGAAGTTGGTGGAAAGAATATATTGATTACTGAGGTTTATAAGCCGCCGAGGACAGTTTGGTGGAGTTTGAAAATGGTTTTAGTAGTTGAATGGATGCAGTAGATTTGAGTAATCTGGAGTGCATTTGCATGGGCGATTTTAATTTTGATCTTCTAAGTTTATATAATGATAATTTAGATTTTTTAAACCTTTTCTCCAGTTATGATTTTTATCCATTAGTTGGGATCCCGACTCGTGTTACAGGACAGTCAGCTACACGTATTGACAATATTTTCGTGCGATTCCGGGTATTACATAGCTGTTATGCTGACGTTATAGTAAGTGAGGTTTCCGATCACTTTCCTATATTAGCAGTGACTTCTTATCAATATGCAATAAAGCAGAACAGGACAAAGGTTAAAAGAAGGCAACTAAAAAAAGAGAACCTAAAGAAGTTTAGAGAGGAGCTAAGTATCGTTTCATGGAAACCAGTTTATGAAGAATCTGAAAGTACTTCTCTGGCATTCGATAAGTTCATGGACGTATTGCAGCCAATATTTGAGAGAACTTGCCCAGTAAAGAGCATAGAGGTGAAGAAAAAGGATCACCGGAAACCTTGGGTAGCTATGGGGCTACTAGACTTAATTAAAAAGAGAAATACATTGTATTTGAGTTTCTTAAATAGTAACCATAGTCAAGATCTAACTGAATTTAAACAAATCCGCAATCAAGTAAATCGGCTAAGGCGGCCATGTATCCGCGAATATTATGGAGAGAAATTTAAGGAAAACAAAGGCAATACGAAAGCGACTTGGAATATTATAAATGAAGTCGTAAATAAGAATAAAGAGACCGAGATTCCCGCTTGTCTGATCTTTGATGGTAAATTTGTTGATGGAAATGATGAGGTGGCTAATTTGTTTGGTGAATATTTTTCTAAGATTGGTGAATCAATAAGTGAGGATCCATACGATGAAAATAATGAAGTTAATGAGATGTTTAGTGATGAAAGGGGAGTTGGACTGGAAATGTCTGCAGGTGAAATGAACGTTGAAGAATTAAAACAGATAATAGGATTGGTAAAATCAAGTTCTTCAGGGATTGATGGAATTAATCTGAAAACCTTCAAGCATGTTATGGTATATTTGTTGCCTTGTATTGTTTATTTGGTTAACCTTTCTTTGAAGAAAGGTGAATTTCTTACTCGGATGAAAGAGGCGAAGGTTATTCCGCTTCACAAAGGGGGATGAAAGACAGATCCGTCTAATTGGAGGCCGATTTCAATATTACCCCTATTTGCTAAGCTGTATGAAAAAGTGATGCATTGACGATTTTATAAACATCTTACTACTTACGGTTTTCTTAGTGATACCCAGTTTGGATTCAGGAAAAGCCACTCTGCAATATATGCAGTCCAGCACCTAAAAGATTTCAATAATAGTGCTCTCGAAAAAAGTGCACTGGTACTTACAGTATTCATAGACTTTAGAAAGGCTTTTGACATGGTGGTTCATAAAATTTTATTGCGTAGGCTAAGCCGTATAGGGATCCAAGTTGTTATTCTGAAATGGTTTGAATCATATCTTAATCTGCGTATTATTCGACTATGTATTCAAAATTCTATTTCAAAAACTTTTATCGTTAATTCTGGTGTGCCTCATGGCTCCGTGCTTGGCCCACTTCTTTATCTAATTTACGTTGATACCATGCGTTTTTATATATCAGCTGCATTGATAACGTCTTTTGCTGATGACAAAGTGTTTACGATTACAGCTAATTGTCTGAGCCAGTTATTTGATAAGACAAATAAGGCCCTCGCTGAATTGATAAGTTTTACAAATTCTAGTTATTTGGCAGTGAATATTTCAAAAACAAATTTCATGACATTTTGTAGAAATGGAGTTTCACGTGTCTTAGATAATAAAATTGTTTTTAATGGTGAATTTTTAAAGCATTTAAATGGTGTTAATTACTTGGGCTTTAGTCTTGATTTTAATTTAAGTTGGACATCACATGTGATCTTGTGGTACTTAAGATTTCAAGAGGGTTGAATGAGATAAGAAGACTGAAAAATCAACTACCGTCAAATGTTTTACTTTTACTATATCATTTTATTGTTAGGCCTTTTTATCGTATGGCTGCATGATATGGACTAGTAGTTTTTAGAAAGGTCTAAATTTTACAGAATAAAATAGTTCGTATTTTAGGTAATTATATTCAGTTTGAAAATAGCTCGTTGAATTACTTTATAAGTTTGAAAATTTTAAACATTTATCAGTTACGCGATTACCAGTTAGCAATTTTTATTTATCAGTGTTTGAATAAGTGTTCACCGTGGGTATTTTGGAAAATTTTTAAAGCAAATTCATCTTATCACTGTTATGAGACTAGAAATGCGAATGACCTTGTATCTGAGCTCCTGAATACTCACCGTGCTGCATTTGTGCCTTGTTTTGCGGGACAGGGGGGTTGGGAATTCCTTCTCGGATGGTATTAGACAAGTTGGTGATGTAAGCCAGCTCAAGAGTAGATTGAAGCGTTACCTTTTGGGTAATAATTTGAATGATGATAAAATAAAAGTTCAAAATAGGGATAAAATCCTTTTTAATAGACAGTGTATAGAAATTCACAAAAATACCCAATATTTCGGTCACACATACTGTGACCGTCACCAGCCAAAGCACACCGCACCGGCTCTATAGCCGGTTTTTTTTTTCGTGGATGTTGTAAGGATGATGGGTGATATTTCTCACTTGTGAATTTCTAGAGAGTAATCCTTTTAGAGTAGGAGATGTTCTTTATGATGATTTAATTCAAATGCTGATTTTTCCCCGCAAAAGAGGTAGTTGTTATGTGAATGTGTTTTTTTGTTGTTGTTGTTTTTATTTTTATGTAGTATTTGTAGAGCTTTATAATACTGGATTTGCAGCCATTGTAAACAAAACCTTCGGGTTTTCGTAGATGGTTGTTGTAAATTTGTTTGTGTTTTTTTATGTTAAATAAATTAATTTGATTTGATTTGAACCGGAGACCCTAAGTTTTCCTTAGCAGTATGAGATGGAGCACTAGGCACTTTCGCCGAGTAAAGATGAAACCGAAGGCAATAGCCGTAGCCGTCCGAAGTGCCTAGAGCCCATAGTTTAAATCCGAATCAAATGGGCTTCCCTCGAATAAACTGATTCTGGGAATCTTTCCCGTAATATTTCACCACAGTTTCGTGGAAGGACAGATGCTGAAAGAAATTTATAACTACTAAAAGTTTGGGTTGATTATGCCAAAGATAGACTCCACCTTGATATCCCACGGATCTCTGAAGTTTTGAACTTCTTCGTTGTCTAGGAAATTCATATTCTCTTTTATCCTCATAAATAAATTTCTGAACATTGCATTTTTGACGAGGTCACATTCAAGATCTTCCATGACTGACCAATATGCACTTTGGGAATACAGTCTGTTATAGCCCGAAAAAATCAGTATTCCCACAAACGCACAAATTTCATCAGCTGATGCAGTGAAGTCGAAGTTTCCCTTAAATGTTATATATCTAACCGTTCCAAAAGAAATGAGGTCAAAGAATTTATTGTCTAGAAGAAATCCAAAATCTCTACTTATGTTTATCCTTCTATTGCTTCTCGGGCTTACTCAAGCACCTGAGCCACTAGCCACTACTTTGCCAAAGTTTAAAGACATTTTTTTTCATGGTGACTGATTGGCTGAAGCTGAAGGATGATAAAGAATCCATCTTATTGTTGTTATTTTAATTGTAACCGGTCGAAAAAGGGAAAAAAGGAATAAAAATGGATAAGAGAAAGTAAGCAATTCACATTAACTAAAAGAAACTATCACATGGATATCAGAACTATACTTAAAGTATAAGTGAACACCCGGAAGAAAATTGCAGAGAGAATTATGATCAAAACCAGAAAAGCGTAGGATAAAGTTTTCTACAAGTTGCCACAACAAAAAATCAACCAAGGAAATTCACTAAAACATATGAAAAGGTCTTAAGTTAAATTAGCATTAAAACGCTACCCTTGAAATTTCACGTACTAAAAGCAACCCTTAGAGCCCATTGTCCTATAAATATAACACCAACATAAAACGCCATAAAACTTTGAAGTCACTTGTCAGGTCTGTTGTTATCCTGGAATACGGTTCAATACAAAGTTATGCAACGGCTGTCAAAGTCACAACTGTCTGGAGGACCGCTAACTACTTCCTACCGAATTTTGAAAACTGCCGTTGCGCAATTGCACTAGTTATGACCTTAATGACCTCACTGATCTAGTAATGATTGATCAATTGACGTGGAAAAATTAACCTAGGTAGCTTGGTTAACAGCAAAGCCGTTACCATTCAAAGACGAATATTCTCATTGTAAATTAGTCGATAAAGAATTAAAACCAGTTGTCCTATAATTAGGAGAGTGGGCCGTAACGGGTTAAATCAGGTGCTAAGCAGGGCTGTGTTCTATCCCTATTTATATGGATCATTTTAAAAGATTTTGTCTTAAGCAGTACAGGAAAGGCAATGGGAGACCACGAAATTAAATGGGGAGAAAAAGTTCTCCTGGACTTAGATTATGCTGATGATTTAAGCGTCCTAGATGTAAGTGTGAGTAAAATAATTAGACTTTTAGAGGCCTTGTGAGTTGAGGGTTCTAGAATATGTTTGAAAATTAACAGTAAGGAGACTAAGTCACTAAGACTAGGAATAAGCTAGGATGAAAAGGTGACGCTGGGTAACAAAAGATTGATCAGGTGGGCAGCTTCACTTACCTTGATAGTATTATAAGTAAAGGCGGTGGGAACAGTGAAGATTTTAAAAGTGGAATAGCCAAGGCTCAGGGTATTTTTTCACAGTTATTAGGAAGATAAGTCTGCAAACCAAGAGTAGAATTTTAGAAGCTACAGTGATGACAGTGGATAAATATTACTCTGAAGCATGGGTGCTCCGAAAAGTGAATGCATATTTGCTAGCTGTTTCCCAGAGAAATTGCCTACGGACTGTTCTGGGTACCCGGCTGACTAACCGTATTTCAAACAGTAAGCTGTACGATAAATGTGGTTCAATCCTGCTTTCTAGGGTTACAATGAAAGAAAGATTGAGATAGCTAGGGCATGTTGTGTGGCTGAAGGATGACAGATTGCCGAAGATTGTCCTTTTCGGCCATCTGTCTCGGTCAAAACGGAAAGTAGATCTTCTTCGTTCTGGGGTGTGAGGACGTTATAAAGAAGGATTTAAAGGCAATTCGAACTTCCTGGGAGGGTGTTAAAAGGGATGCTTTGAACGGATTTGGATGGAGGAGGATCGGGCGTAGCTGTGTTGGCCTCAGGTGGTTTACTGCTGCGGTCAGCTGTTAGTAGTAGTAGTAATAGCAATAGTATTTTAAAAAAAGGAGAATTAATATGTAAATTTTGTTTTAATTGTTCTTGTATGGTGAACCAAATTTGAAACCTGCATTAATTGAAAAACCTTCAGAAGTTAGATTAAAAAAAGTTTTTTTTTTACCCGAAAGTAAGGAGCAACAATAAAACTTATAACGAACAGAAACTATTCCGTATATGAAATGGGCTGTCCCCTCCTCAACGCCTCGCTCAAAGTTTTTATTGTTTTAAAAAGAAGAGTTGTGATAAAAACTCAAACTTTAGCGCAAAGAGCGAGGCGCTGAGGAGAGGACAGCCCCTTTCATATACGGAGTAATTTCTGCTATTTTTAAGTTTTAATGTCGCTCCTTATTTTCAGTTACCTTGCAGGGGCTGTATAGCAAACTTTTTAAAAGTGCTAACAGCTTTAGCGCAAAGAACAAGGTATTGAGGAGGGGGCAGCGTTTCATATACGGAATAATTTTTGTTCGTTTTGAGTTTTCATATTGCTCTTTACTTTCAGTTAAAAAACTTGTTTTTTTTTATTTAATCTCTGTTCGTTTTTCAAAAAATGCAGGTAAATTTGACTCACCCTACATGAAATATACCCACCCCCTCAGTGGAACCTCCCCCGTGAAAATTTTCTCTAACGTAAAGTATACCCCCTCCCCGTCAATTTCCCTCCAGATAGTTCAATCCACACTGAAAATCTCCCTCCCTGTAAAATTTCTTGTGGACGATTCAGTCTGTCAAATTATCCTTAGCATACTTTCATTTGAAAAAGAGTTTAATCTCTAATCGGTTCTCGATCACTCCACTTCATTAGAATTTTCTTTCTGGAAATTAAAACCCGTGGAAAATAGCCCCCAGATATTTCTTCCGGAATATCTCCACATGTTAAATTGAGTTGGCAAAGAGAATGCAAGACAATTAAAAAGAAGTTCGCATAGAATTTCTGTCAAATCCCCCCAGTGTAAAATTTCCCCCTGAAATCTTCCCTCGGAAACTTTCCTCCCAAAGGAAGATTTCCCCAATAGAAATCCATTCCAAGAACATAATCTCCCCCCCCCCCCGTCTGAAAAATGTCTGTATACTTCCCAATTAAAAAATAATATATGTAAACAATGGACAGATTTCGTAACTTACAGGCCTCTCCCTACGGATATTGAGGGGTGATATTACTCATAAAAACGTAGTCATTTGATCTTTTAACTATACCGAACAAAATGACTGTTTAAAATTTTAATCAAATAACTTTGGGAAATAAATGGGCGCTGGAGGGGGCCAAATGCCCTCCAATCTTTTTTGTCATTTAAAAAAGGCCCTAGAACTTATAATTTTCATCAATAGTGCCCTTTCCAGATTTTTTAGGACCATTATTCTAATACAATCACCCCCTGGGAAAAAAAATAACAACAAAAAAAAAACCGAATAAACACGCATCTGTGATCTGTCTTCTGGACAATACATCAAAATTCCACATTTTTGAATATAGGAGCTTTAAACTTCTGCAGTAGAGTTATCGGATAGGTTGAATTTAATGTTGTGATTTTCATCAATATTTCTTGAATTTCTAGGGGATGTTCCATCTAGTTCAAAAGTCAGGTAAATATTCTTAAGCTTTTAACTTTTGATGGGTAATACTAAACTTAATGATTCTTATATATTTGGAATCAGTATAGTAATTTAATTCTTTTGATGTATATATTAATATGAAAATTCCGTTTTTTAGAGTTTTGGTTACTATTGATCCGCATCGCTCCTATACAAATAAGTTGTTCCATATACATAAGTATAATAAAATTCCCCTAGTTACGGACACTTTGTAATTAGCCCTATAGCTTCCAAATACCAACCGAGTAAACAAGAGTATCCTTGTACTATTGGCGGGCTATTCGTGACTTAGTGACTGCCAGAATGACAGCTATTTGTAGTGGCTAAGAGCATCGAAAAGGATAATTAGAACGCTTTCAGAGGTATGATAGCAAATAAGTTAATGCCAGAGAAACTTGCAAGTACAGTTAGCAATCACAGTGATTTAGAAGTAAAAGCGCTTATTTACTTATATTTACTTTTAACAGTTGTTTTTTTAAAGCAACGGATCAACAAAATAAATTTAATTTCAAATTAAGTTTACTTGTTGCATTATAAAATTATATCCGGAAATATCCGAGGTTCTTCTCTCATACAAAGGATTATTTGAATTCATGTTTGGGTAGAATTTACTCTTTAATTGAATTTAAAAAAAAGAAGAACAGTTCTGGCAGGTATGTTTGGGACGGATGTTATTTTTTGAAGTTTTTTGACTAGAGATAATAGTATTATGGTTACTATTTTGGGTACTGGTGCGTTATATGGTCGCTTTTATATACTAATGAGAGACGAAAACCGCCAGAATGGCTATTTTTCAATAGCGGTATCTTGAAATGGAATGCAAAGAGTAGTTTTCATTGCGTTTACGATATTTAACTGTTTTGTTGGGGGGTTTAGGGGGGGAAGGTACCTAGGTTAGGTTGGGTTGCGTATTTAATATATGCTACGCTTTATCCCCCAGCCCCCCCTCCTAGCGTGCAAATATATAGCCCAAATTTGTTTCTAAACTATTATATATTCATCCTATTTTATTTTATTTCATTAGCATTAACCAAACTTGACTTTCAGTACCTTATTTTGAAGCATCTGCGATAAAATTTCGTTGGAATTAATTTTTTTTTATTTAAGGGGAGCTCAAATCTCCAGTGCCCTTAGTGGGTGAAGAGTCTTATTTTAATTAGTGAATTTAATTACATTTAATTAGTAATAAGTATCTTTCAATTATGGAAATTAACAAGAATATTTTGCATAAGAAATCATTATAGCACGATCTATTGCCTAAGATAAGTTTGAAGTGGTTCCCCACATGGGTTACCCCCTCTCACGTCAAACAACCTCTTAGAGGTTCAGTTAGATTATTTTAGGAGTTAATTTTTGTTTCAAAGGTACTTAAAATATTTTAACATCATAACCTGAGTTTATTTAGTTTCTTTTGATTTACCTCTTTCATTTTTAGAAGCCACAAATCAGCGTCCAACTGTACCCCTATCAACCCTGAAATTTTCAATATAATTGAAGAATTTCAAATTGATATTAAAAAAAATCAACAAAATTTGATGTAATTGAAATATTTTGAAATTTTAGATAAGATAAGGTAAGGCTTCATTAGATGCATATACAATATTACATGTTACTATTCCCCCAAAGGCTTATTGGCCTATACAAAGGGGGAAGACATATGAGTTACTTACTCAGAGATGAAAAACAATAGAAAATTTAAAATGATCACTTACTCACATACGAAGGAGAAGAAAAGAAAATATAGATAAAATGAAAACTATAGCAAAAATAGAATAAATAAACTAAATTAATTAATTAGATAAATAGACTAAAAAAATAAATAAAATAAAACAAATAAAATAACTTCTACGAAGCCAAAGAATTTTTAACAGTTTTTTTTGTAAACAAACCAAATGAGTGGCTGATTCAGGCAACTTATTCCAAACAATATGACATGCCATTAGAGGATTAAAATCTTATGCAGGGAGTAAATGGAACTTGAACATGATTTGTTATATTAAGAAGTTTATAATTATTTTGATCAGAGGTAAAAGATAGCGGAACCCTTGGGGGCCGGGGGAGGTCACCATGAAGCTGAGCAAAAGTAAAACATGCACATGAAAGAATGTATAGTGACTCAAGATCAAGTAATGGTATATCTAATGAACGATTAGTTTCCTGAATGAGGTTTCTAGCTTTATTGTAAACCTTAGAAAGTGGTTTTAACAGTGAAGGAAAAGTTGACATGCACACAATTGGACAGTAAGAAACGTAAGATTGGATCAAGCAGTGAAAAAGGATTTTCAAAATTGATCCTGGCAAAGTATGTTTAAGTTTCCTTACCGAGACTCCTGCATATCTTCATTTTAATAAAATCAATGTGACGTTTGAAAGATAGGTTTTCATCAACAAGAATGCCCAAAAAACGAACATATCGGTCTTTAGATCTATGAATTATTCCATTTGACTGGCGAATTTCTGATAACTGGGAATAAACCTGAGAAACACGCGAAAAAATCAAAAAATTGGACTTAGAAAAATTTAGGGTAAGATAATTAGCATCAAGCCACAAAATCACCCTCTCAAACAAATTTTCCAAATTCAATGGAAGTTCGGATTCGCAATTTCCCAAAGTACCTAGTGCGCTGTCATCAGCAAAACAAACAAGGACATCAGAAGAAGGCGAACTATAGTTGCCACTATGGGCAAGGGAAGGCTTAGGTAACAATGTCTACAGCATTTAATAAGTTCCTGCTTTTTTACAACATAATAAAGTTCATTTACGTAAATCAAAAATAGCACAGGCCCTAAAACTGATCCCTGGGGGACACCAAAATTCACTTGCGAGGGTAACCGGGAAAGTGGATCAACAGAAATTAACCTATCCTTCAAATAAGACTGGAACCAAAAAAATATATTTCCCCTTATGCCAAAATGAGACATCTTTGATAGAAGAATTTCATGGGTTAAGGAATCGAAAGCCTTACGAATATCCAAGAATACAGCAGCCAGAATCAATCCCGAATCAAACGCAGAATGAATAAAATTCAAAAGGGTCATACAGGCATGTTCAGTGGAGTGCTTCATTCGGAAACCAAATTGAAAATCATGAAGAAAATTTTTAGAATTTAAGAAAGTAAGGAGACGAGAAACCATAACCTTTTCAAATATTTTATTAAATACTGATAAAGTTGAAATCAGTCGATAATTTGCCGGATCATTTCTTGGTCCACCTTTATACAAAACAATAGTCCGAGCACGCTTGAGAGCATCCGGAAAAACCTCACATTCAAGTGAAAGATTAACAAGTTTTGTTAGAGGCAATACTATTGGAGGAACAATAGATTTAACTACCTTAGTAGGGATAAAATCTGGCCCAGATGAGGACGAGTTTTTCAAGCCATTAACAATTTTAGTAATTTTACTTACTGTTCCTGGCTCTAGAAACATAGACTTAACAAGATGATCCGAGTTAAGATCTAAAGTCCGGCTCAGGCCGAGACAAAGTAACTGTAGAAGTAATATTCTTACCAATATTAGCAAAGAATGAGGTGAATGCCTCTTGGACATTAAGCTCACACTCCACAGCTCCATCACCAATGACCAGACTCATAGGTAGAGAGCTAGATTGAGAACCGGGTTTTGGCTTTCCTACACAACGAATTATATATATTCTGGTAGATCTTGAATTGACAAAGACGAATAGCACCTGCTGAAAGTGTAGTACATTTATAAGCTCTTTAGAGATTATTCTTCCTTCTCCAGCTTTTGAGAAGTCCGGATGTCATCCATGGGTTTAGAGGAACAATCCTTTTAGAACTATGATTAGAAGGTGGTACTTTACAAATGCTAAGAATAGCCTCTTTTATGGTTCCATAAAAGGAATCAAATAAACAAGAAAAATCCTTATCATTATCAAGCAAGCTCCACGAATTTTCCGCTAATTTGGACCCAAGAAGAGATAACTCTTTCTCACCAAACCTAACAGAATACGAATCAAACAAATGAGCCCGGTTACTCTTCCCTTGTTTAAAGCTGAATCGAGAGTATATTGGAAAATGATCGGAGACATCACTAACTAAAATTGAGTTTTTCTTCAAACTAAGCGTAGAGAAGATATTGTCAATCAAAGAAGTTGTAACATTAGTTATTCGTGTGGGGCTGGATGTAGATGGTAGAGTTCCTGCGGCAAGCATGGTTGAAAGAAAATCAACTGAAGCCGAAGAGTATGAATCCATCAAATATATATTAAAGTCACCCATTATGATGAACTGACACGGACGTTTCAGTATTATGTCAAGTATTTCCTCAAGATTCCGAAGAAACAACGGAATAGCACAACTAGGAGAACGATAAATATTGCCTATGATTAGATCAATACCATTAGATCTAGTTTCTATAAATTTTGACTCGAAAATATCTTCAAAATTCCTTGATAAGTCATCACGCAAGTAATAATGCAAATGGCAAGATATATACATGGCAAGACCTCCTTAGCCACCTTGCAGCGGTTCATACGTTCCATTTTATAACCATTGATATCTAATAGCGTTTCATTGCCAAAAACGTCTCACATAAACCGACAACATCAGGCTGTCCATCCGAAACAATTTGTCTCAAATTATCGATTGACGAGGAGAGACCCTGATTATTAAGCTGAAGTGCTGTCAGAGAATAAATTCCTTTTGTAACCTCCTCCCCCCCCTAATCCGAAACATATTTACTATTACAAATAAGGTTTATATTAATCGGATTTTGATTAGCCTGACCCACAGAACTATTTACTATACTAATTACATCAAAAGGATTATTTTCAAGCTCGCAAAGGTGACTATCATGGCTTAAAATATTCACAGAAGCTATTTTTACTTGGAGTCCATTCAAGTCATCAGAGGAACCAAAAGGAAATCTTTACTTAAATTAAACAGTTCGTGATAACGAACTGTAAGTAAGGAGTGACCCGGTTCAATGGTAACCGAAAGTCTAAAAAACGGAATTTTGATACCAATAGATACATCAAAAGAATCAGATTTTAATGATTTCAAATATATAAGTTTCATCAAGTATAATCTGGAGTAAAATTAACCCCACAGTCCGTGGGGAGAAGCCTGTAAGTTATAAAGTTAGCCCATTGTTTACGTATAGGATTTGTTATTGGGAAGTATACAGACATTTTTTTGGGGGGGGGGAGGAAGGTTGTACTTGGGGTGGATTTCTATACGGAGAATCTTCTTTGGGGAGGAAAATTTCTGAAGGAGGGGATATTCCAGGGGAAATGTTACACGGGGGGATTTGACAGAATTACTATACGAAATTCTTTTTAATTGTCTTACATTCTCTTTGCCAATTTTTTCATGTGGAGATGTTCCGGGGAAATTATCCAGGACTTCTTTCCCCGTGTTTTGATTTCCGGGAAATAATTTCCACGGAAGGGGGCATTTCTGGAATGATCGGGAAACCGATTAGAGATTGAAGTCTTATTCAAATGAAAGAATGCTAAGGAGAATTTTTCTGGCTAAATCGTCCGCAAGCAATTTTACACGGAGGGGCGATTCTCAGCGAGGATGGAACTTTCTGGAGGAAATTTGACGGGGGGTGCACTTTACGTTGGATGAAATTTCCACGGAGGAATTTTCCGTGAGAAGAAAGGGTATATTTCATAGAGGGTGAACCAGATTTACTGGCATCATTTGAAAAACGGTGTTGCCCCCTCCTCAATACCCTGCTCTTTGCGCTAAAGTTTGATTGTTTGTCCCAATTTGTTAAGATCGTCTACTAAAACACGGGGACCGTTTAAGTAGAATAGGAAGGTTTTTTAAAAGTGCTAACAGCTTTAGCGTAAAGAGCAAGATATTGAGGAGGGGGCAACCCTTCATATACGGAACAAATCTGCCAAAATTAACATGCAAATTTTGTTTTAATTTTCATGTACGGTGAGCCAAATTCGAACCCGCATTAGTTGAAAAACATACAGTTAAGTTAAATTAAAAAAAGATAAGTTTTTTTAACTGAAAGTAAGGAGCGACATTAAAACTTAAAACGAACAGAAATAATTCCGTATATGAAAGGGGCTGTCCCCTTCTCGACGCCTCGCTCTTTACGCTAAAGTTTTAATTGTTTTAAAAAGTAGAGCTGTGACAAAGAGTAAAAATTTGGCGTAAAGAGTGATGCGTCGAGGAGGGGAGAGCCCCTTTGATATACGGAATAATTCATGTTCGTTTTAAGTTTTAATGTCGCTCATTACTTTCAGTTAATTTTTTATTTAATATACTTAAGGAAGCATTGTGCTCTGGTTAGTGTGGCATATTTTACCGAAGATATTTTGACCCTTTTACAAAGTCCGAACTGTTCCATTATCAAACACTTCGTGGTAACGAACTGTAAGTAAGGAGCGACCCGGTTCAATAGTACCCGAAACTCTAAAAAACGGAATTTTGATACCAATATATACTTCAAAAGAATCAAATTTTAATACTGATTTCAAATGTATAAGTTTCATCAAGTTTAGTTCTACCCATCAAAAGTTACGCGCCTGAGAAAATTTGGCTTACTTTCGAAAAAAAGGGAAAAGACCCCCTAAAAGTTATAGAACCTTTAATGAAAATCACACCATCATATTCAGCATATCAGAGAACCCTACTGTAGAGGCTTAAAGCTCCTATCTAAAAAAATGTGGATTTTCCGTTTTTTGCCATAAGAAAGATCACGGGTGCTTGTTTATTTTTTTTGTTTTTTTTTCTTTTTCCCAGGGGTAATCGTATTGACCCAGTGATCCTAGGATATCGTAGGAGAGCTCATTGGAACGGAAATTAAGAGTTCTAGTGCCCTTTTTAAGTGACCTAACAAAATTGAGGGCAACTAGACCCCCTACCACGCTCATTTTTTTCCCAAAGTCACCCGATCAAAATTTTGAGATAGCCATTTTGTTTAGTATGGTCGAAAATGTGATAACTATGTCTGTTAGGATGACTTAATCCCCCGAAGCCCCCGGGGGGAGGGCTGAAAGTTATGAGTTTTACCCAATATTAACATATAGCATTTGTTATTGGGAAGTATACAGTCATTTTCAGGGGGAATTTTTTCTGGTAGGCGGGGGGGGGGGGGGGGTCGGGGGTTATGTGGGAAGATCTTTCCATGAAGGAAGTTTTCATGGGGGAAGGGGCATTGCTATGAAGGGGGCCCCGGACTCCCCAACATTATTTTAAAAAAATCAGAAATTAAATATAAAAAAAACAAGTTTTTCAACTGAAAGTAAGGAGCAACATCAAAAATTAAAACGAACAGAAAATATTAGCTATATGATTGGGTTCACCCCCTAGTCAATACGTCGCTCTTTAAGCCAAACATTTTTTAGTACTTTCATAAGAGCTATTTATTGTAATTAACGGCCTTTGTGATTAAGGGGTCATTCTTAAAAATTGGAACAAAATTCGAACTTTAGCTTAAAGAGCAAGGTATTGACTAGGGAGCAAACCCCCTAATATACGTATTAAAAATATATGAATATAGAAGTTTGATACGTAAGTTAATTCGTAATTTACGTATATTTATTACTAATAACAATACAGTCAGCAAGAGACTTGTTCTTTTTTATTGGAGTCCCGTCACTAGGCTTTGCCAATATTTGACCCCGATAAGACCAAGCATTCCGCTGACCGAATTCGTTTTTCGCCGCATTCAGAATATCTCGTCTCTGCTTGGTCAGAGACTCAACATCAAAAATACCACTAGAGCCCATCTTGGATTTGGCCTTGAACACTTTACAAGTAACGCTTTTGCTCGAAAACTTCACTATTATCGGAGCGACCCTTGGAGCAGATGGAACCGCCTGAGTTGAATCAGTTATAGCAGCATTATTCAGTATAAGTCTATACACGTTCAAGTCCTCAGTTACACTAATTTCAGGCAAAGACATCTTCTGATTAATAGTTAGCAACACAGCAGAACGAGTGTCAATACCAGTTTTCTGTCTAACACCGTGAAAAACAAGGCTGTCTAGTAAGTAGAAAGCTATCATGAGGTCCGAACCCCACACCATATATGGGCATAGCCTCCCTAGGGGAAAAGATTTCCGAGAAATTGACTGCGTAATCGAAGGGGAAGTGAATTTCTGAGAAATTGATTTGTTGGAGTTCGTCCAGGAGAATTGTCTCCGGGCGAAGTTTATTAATGATTTTGGTGTTCGTCCAGGAGAATTGTTTCCGGGCGAAGTTTGCAAATGCGCATTAAAGGTGGGGAAGAGATATTTTGATCTTAGAGATGAAGAGATTAACGCGGGAAAGGGTTTCGTAGGAGTTTCAAATGTGACAGGGCAGGGATGCCAAAACAAAAGGAACTCGCAGAAATTACGTTTAGGGATTATTTGGGCGAAACCGTTTTAAACATTTTAGGGAATTATTTGGGCGAAACAGTTAGAGACATTTTAGAAGATGATTTAGAAGATGATATGGGGTGAAACTCTGTGGTCGTTATAATACACAAGTTCTATTTGAACAGTGTTATGAGGTCCCCTACCCCAA